>CM060961.1:16337685-16462685 GCA_030765045.1 Tenodera sinensis
CTAAGACACTGGTTGTAGATCTCCGTATAAAATATAGGGTATCGTCTGTATGCTCTTAATATTATATCACTAGTCAAGCCGTCTTCTCCTGGTGCCTTCCTAGGATTGAACCCTTCAATCACTTCTAACATTTCTTCTTGAGTAAATTCGATGTCATCGGTGTAATCTATGATTTCCTTGGCTTGTTGTCTAATTGCTTTCTGATGTGTGCTGTCGTCGAGCTCGTCATCATCTGGTACGAAGTTTTTAAGCATTAAGTGGAGTGTACTCTTCATATCGGTTGTATAAGATCCATCTTCATTCTGGAGTGTTGAATATGTGGCTGGTCTTTTAGTCTTTCCAGCTGATATTTTGTATGCCCCATTCCATGGGTTAGATCCTTCTTCTATAGAACAGAAGTTTTTCCAGGAAGTGATTCGTCCTAAATTTATGGCGCTTTGGTATTCTCTTTTTCCTGCCATGTATTTTATTTTTCTCTCTTGTCGCATTTCCTCATTGTTTATGGTTCGTTGGTATCTACGTCTGAGTGCATTTACTCTCTTTCTTAAGATTCCTAATTCTGTAGTCCACCATGGTACTGATTTTCCTTTGGTGTTGTTATTTGATCCTTTGTTAATTCTGAAAGACCTTTTGCTTGCTTCGCTTATACAGTTCATACTTAGCGTCACACCTTGCTCAACGTCAATGGACTTCTTGACTTTTTCTGCTAGTTCTCTGTCTAGGGTAGTGTTTGTGTTATGTTCACATTCAAAAGCTTCCTTTAGTTTTACTGTCAGAACGTTGTCAAATATTTGGAACCCCTCTTCGTTGACTATATATCGTATACTATCACATGTTCTTACTTGTGTAGTGGTCATTTCACTGATCTTAAAGGTTATCATTTTGTGGTCAGATGCACTTTCTTCCTCTCCACATTTCCATTCGTTTGTGTACTTAAGTATTCTGTTATTAACCACTGTTAGATCAATCCAGCTTTTACCTCTTTCTGTTTCGAATGTTGGTGTATGGATGTTATCATTCATTACGTACAGATTATTGGTAGTGATAAATTCTTCTAAAGTTGTGTGTCTGTGTCTGTGTCTGTGTCTGTGTCTGTGTCTGTGTCTGTGTGTGTGTGCGTGTGCGTGTGCGTGTGCGTGTGCGTGTGCGTGTGCGTGTGCGTGTGCGTGTGTGTGTGTGTGTGTGTGTGTGCGTGCGCATGGGCGTGCGTGTGCGTGTGTGTGTGTATATATACTGTGTGGAGCCTGTGAAGTGTTATTGCATTTTGAGAGGTAGAACTGGAACTTAAAAATTCAATGCCAGAGCTGGGATTTGAACCACATACCCTCCACTTACCAGGCAGGTGCTCTAACCATTAAGCTACTGTGACAACCTGCCAGAATGACATTGAATTCTCAAACCAGTTCGTATTTTTCCCAGTAAACCACAAAGGCAGTCTCACATCAGAGACAATTATCCTAATGGTGACTTACTATTTTAAGTACTTTATGTCCCAGGATTAAATAACCTTTAGATGGTAATTATTATTTATTTATGCCAACAAACATACTGTTGATGTTTTTTAAACACACAAGCTGTGTGTGGGCAATGTTTGAGAGGTAGAATTGGAACTGATTCTACGCGGCTTGTATGTTTAAAAACACCAACAGTATGAGAGGTAGAACTGGAACTTAAAAATTCAATGCCACAACTGGGATTTGAACCACAGACCTTCCGCTTACCGGGTGGACACTCTAACCACTGAGCTATTGTGACAAACTGCCAGAATGGCATTGAATTTTTAAGTTCCAGTTCTACCTCTCAAACTTTGCCCACACACGGCTTGTGTGTTTAAAAACACCAACAGTAAGTTTGTTGGCATAAATAAATAATAATCACCAACAGTATGTTTGTTGGCATAAATAACATGACTTATCTATTTACAGTTCCTACTGCCTGGCAGACATATCCCAGTAATCTTGGGCCATAGCTGCTCTCACAAACATGACAACTAACAATAATAATAGTAATCATAATTTACTTTGACTTCCTGGGATTGCAGCTGAGTGATATACAGTTCCATGAACATGCTATCTGCCCTCTACACTCCTAGACCTTTTTCAGAGTAATGACAAAATTGGGCCTTGATGTCTTCCTTTTTTATAACTAAAATAAATTCTGCGATTGATCCTATGACTTCAGCCAATAAAACCCTGTGATTGGTACACTCACCATAAGCATTCCGAAGTCTGGTGCATGTCCAGTCATTCCAAAAACAGTGGTCTTCAAGTAACGTTCATGGCCTGCGAGATCAATAAAAGTTATCACTTTGGATGACTTCTCACAAATCTTGACCCAGTCCAGGGACCCATGCTCTGGCTTGTTCACCACATTTCCTGTTACAACACACAACATATTACCTCAGTTTACTGCGACTGATGTTATTGCAAACAATCATTCTCCAGATACTATTATACCTCTATTATACAAATTGAAGGAATTTTTAATAAATAGATGCTTATATAGTTTGGATGAGTTGTAAATGTTTGTATTATAAATGTATTTATTATGTTGTTGTTGGCTAATGCTGGATTTCTGACAATGAAGCCATTAATCCTCTTGCTCTCCAATATTTTTCACTGATGATATTGAAGAGAGCAATAGCAGTAATAGTAACCGTTTTTTAGAGAGCACCATATTTTTATGTTTTGGCGGTCACATCGCTCTCTCATAACCCCCAGAATGTCTGGAGGACCACACCTGTCGTTGGTTTACGGGTCTCACCGACCTGACCGGGAGAATTATCAAAATAAATTCACCGACCATATCCTCTGATTACCAATCAGAGGATGTATTACATGCCATGACAGGTCAGCATGTTAGGGATTAAGATTTTATAGAGAAATTAGAGAAATGGAGAGGTTGGAAAAATAAAGACTCCCTAGCCCTCAGGAACCCTAATAGCATCGGGGTCGGAAGAGAACAAGAGATGACCATAGATATAACTCCTTTTATTGCTTACTATTAAACAGCACACACTAGATTTTGAGCACAGGCCGCCACTGTCTATTCTTAAACAAAACTTGAAAATTTTTATTTACAGTTAACTAATGGAGTGAAGGTCAGAGTGGTGTTAGATTCCTATAGTAATCTGAATTGACCGCATGAATGGAGCATGTGCATGGATATGCATTAAAAGAAAGGAAATGTTACTTTTTTTAATCTGATTACCAAAAATCCTCACTTGCATTACATAATGCTAAAAGCTATTTTAACATTTAGAAAAGGTATTACTTATTTTACTTTGAGTATGTAACTCTCTATTGTATTGCAGTTATTTATAATATGAACACCTAAAAATATCCAATATGATAGATACGAGGGCCATTTGCATTGGTAGTGTTGCAGTGTTCACAGTGTCAGTTCAAAATGTTTAATTTATGGACTAGCTGACTGTGAAATACAGTCTGTGATTGATTTTTAATAGCAAGGAACATTTCAGCTGCAAACATTTATAGACAGATCAATGAAAAGTATGGCCCCAATGTAATAAGTGATAGCAAAGTGCATAAGTGGGTGAGACCTTTCAAGGCTGGATGGGACAATGTAATAAACCATCAGGCCAGCCATCAATGATCACAGAAGATTTGGTCAATGACATAGATGAAAAGATCTGTGAAGATCGGCGATCAAAAATCTCCACTGGTTATCCTCACAGGTGGCACACTTCTAAGATGTTGGCATACAAAAGATGGTAGACTGTTATGACAAATGTTTAAACAAATATGGCAACTATGTAAAAAATCGGAGAATGATGTAAGGAATTAAAAAAAAAAACAACATTTTGCAATTATCTATGATGTTTTGATGTCTATAAAACATCGGACCTTACTTTATGAATTGCCCTTGCACACTTCTAAAAAGGTGACGAATGTTTACAATTCTAACATACCCTTTCATTTTCCTAAGAGGAGTACATGACTTGCACTACAATGGCTTTTATGCCCTCAAATAAGACTCCTAACTATATTATAAGGCATAAACTTCATACTCACTATTATTATTATCGTAAGTGGATATCATAAACATCATTACTATCACATTTTCATAAGTGTTAAACAGACATTTTTATTGTTGTAGCATTTGGTTTATGATGTACGATAATTATGAATCCAAATGTAATTTTGAGTGGCCGGTAAGATAATTTTACTTTTAAATGTTGGCAACCCTGCTTCCATTCAAGCAGGCCTTTTTCCTTCGGCTATTTGTGTAGCAATAAGTTTGCATTATACAATAAAGATTTGCATTAGTTTACAGTGCATTGTATACATATAGCAGTTTGTATATCTGATCAAATTCATACTATATTAGCTCTTAATGGGACAGAGGCAGGAGAATGGAATTGAACATGCTGTATTTGTAGCTCTGCATCAGGAAAACTATTCCAGTACGACAATAGCAACAAAAATTGATGTAGCCCAATCTACAGTAGTGTTTACAATGCAGTGGTTCAAGCAAACTGGTACCAATTTAAATGTCTCTCTATCTGGAAGGCACAGAGTAACATCATACAAGGAAGATCAATTCATAGGTGTACAGAGTGAACATCCGAGGGCTCATACTGCACCTGAAATGCACAAGGAAGTATATGAACAGCTTCAATCTTAGTCATGACAGTACAATGCTATCTTCAGAAACAATGTTGGGGTTCATAATACCAAAAAAAATCTTTATTACATGAACAAAATAAGGTGAAAAGATTACAGTGAGCACAGCAACATTACAGTGAGCACAGCAACATAAAAACTGGTGTGCAGCAATGGTCCAATGTTTTATTCACGATGAAATCTCAGTTTGAACTACTTGAAAGCCATTGTCGAATTTCTGTCCATTGACTTCGTGGAGAACTATGAAGAGCCAGTGCATGACGCCAATAGTGAAGAATGGTGGAGGGTCGGTCATGGTGCAGGGATGTTTTGTAGGTGATAACATTGGTGATCAACTGAGAGTTAATGGAGCATTAAAGAAGGATGTATATCACAGGATACTGATAAAAAATGCAGTTCCATCTGGCAAGAGACTTACTGGTCGTGGGTTTGTTCTGCAGCAGGACAATGATGCCAAACATGCATCTAAATTATGCAGAGGGTATGTAAATAGAAAAGAGAACTGTGGGGAACTGAAGAATATGATTTGGCCAAGTCAGTCACCTGACTTAAATTCCGTTGAACTCTCATAGGACAAACTTGACAGGGATTAGAGTTTCTCGGGCTGCCAGCTGTGAGATGTTTATAAAGTTGCTTGAGCTTTTGGTCATGCTTACCCTATGGCCTTCTTCAGGATCTGATGAGTTTCCCCCACAGGGTGGTAATATATATAATTATATTCTCTGAGCAGAGTGGCAGGGCTAAATGACGCTGTCCAATGGGGTACTGGTGCTCTGTGATTGGGCCGTCAGAGAGGTGCTGGCAGTATATGCATTATTTTTTCCCCAGTTGTTTGAGTGTCTCTGTAAACATCCACAGAAAAGAGTGGTTCCTTTGGATCTTTTGCTGAATGTAGCATGTTCTGTGTTAGTTGTGTGGGTTTGTAGATGGCGTGGCAGCAGGAGTCAACAATATACCACCAGAAGTCATGAAGGTTGATATGAATACCACTGCCAATATGTTACAGCCTCTATTTGAGAAGATATGGGTAAATGGAGAAATGCCGACAGAATGGAGATGTGAACTGTTGGTGAAGCTGCCAAAAAAAGGGGAATACATCAAATTGTAATAATTGGAGAGGTATTACACTTTTCTCAATCCCTAGTAAAGTTTTCACCATGGTTCTCCTAAACAGAATCAAAGACTATGTTAACTTGAGGATAAGAAGGGAACAGGCAGGCTTTCGTCCGAACTGTTCATAGATAATTCTGGAACAGTGTGCTAATGGTCATCTTGCCTTTATGTGGTGTTTGTCGACTTTGAGAAAGCTTTTGACTCTATCAACAGAGACATCATGTGGAAGAAAGTGAAACATTATGGAGTGCTGTCACAAATTGTTAATCTTATTCAACAAACGTACTATGACTACACATGTAGAGTTATTCATGAGGGCCATCTATATGAGCTAATACCTGCCCAGTCAGGAGTACATCAGGGTTGCATCTTGCCGCCAACCATGTTTCTGATTGTGACTGATGCAGTTATGCGAAATGTGACTCGAAATGTGAAACGTGGTATACAATGAGGATTAACAGTTAGGTTAGAAGATCTTGAATTTGCTAATGATATATGCCTGTTGTCTGAGGCACATAATGGAATGCAAGGAAAGCTTGAAAGCTTGAAGGGAAAAAGGTCGGATTAATGATTAATTTAAAAAGACCAAGGCCTTAAGGATTAACACCAACAAACTAGACCCATTTATCCTCAACAGTGAAGCTATCGAGGATGTGGATAGCTTCACTTATTTGGGTAGTGTAGTTGCCAAGGATGGAGGAGCTGCACAAGATGTATCACAACACATTTAAAAAGCAAGTAGAGCCTTTGTCCGGCTTTACTCAGTATGGAAGAACAATAAAATATCTATTAGGGCAAAACTTTGTATCTTTAAAAGCAATGTAAAGTCTGTTCTGTTATATGGGGCTGAGACTTAGAAAGTGACGAAAGTAATTACCTCCAGGCTGCAGACCTTTATTAATTGCTGTTTGCGAAGAATCCTTAACATCTACTGGCCAGAAGTTATTTCAAACCATGAGCTTTGGAAAAGGACGGGTGAAGTTGAGATAGCCAAGCAAATAAAGAAGCGGAAAAGGACGGGTGAAGTTGAGATAGCCAAGCAAATAAAGAAGCGGAAATGGAAGTGGATTGGACACACTCTGAGGAAGGGAAGTGAAGTCATTGAGAGAGAAGCATTGGAGTGGAACCTGCAGGGAAGGAGGAAGAGAGGAAGACCCCGACAAACATGGCCAAGATCTGCCCATATGGAAGCAATGGAAGAAGGGAAGACCTAGAGTGAGGTGAAGACGATGACCGTCAGCAGGACCAGATGGCAATGCTTTGTTGATGCTCTATGTTCCACGAGGGACAACAGGAATTAATACTGGATGTCGTTTTAATACTGAAACAAGTCCATCGAATCCACTTTAAGATTTTTTAATATGTATATGTATGTATCAACCGATATATCCAACAACATTTATATGTTCTATATGGATGAAATAAATAAATAAAAAAAAATAAGTTTGAGAGGTAGAACTGGAACTTAAAAATTCAATGCCACAACTGGGATTTGAACCACAGACCTTCCGCTTACCGGGCGGCTGCTCTACCACTGAGCTATTGTGACAAACTGCCAGAATGGCATTAAATTCTCAAACCAGTTCGTATTTCTCCTGGTAAACCACAAAGGCAGTCTCACATCAGAGACAAATTACCCCATGATGACTTACTATTGTAAGTACTTTATATCCCAGGATTAAATAACCTTCAGATGGTAATTATTATTTATTTATGCCAACAAATTTACTGTTGGTGTTTTTTTGAACACACAAGCCGTGTGTGGGCAAAGTGGTTTACCAGGAGAAATACGAACTGGTTTGAGAATTTAATGCCATTCTGGCAGTTTGTCACAATAGCTCAGTGGTAGAGCAGCCACCCGGTAAGCGGAAGGTCTGTGGTTCAAATCCCAGTTGTGGCATTGAATTTTTAAGTTCCAGTTCTACCTCTCAAACTTTGCCCACACACGGCTTGTGTGTTTAAAAACACCAACAGTAAGTTTGTTGGCATAAATAAATAATAAAAATAATAAATTTGCACATGCTTAGATCTAGTTGATTAGTTGCCATATTGTTGCCTGATAGTGTAATCAAGCCTCATAAGCCCCCCTTGGCGCAACAGCCCATGAAGAGCCAAGGCTTACTAATGCATCCTCCACCTCTGCCCACTACAGGTGTCATTGGTGGGGTGCAGTACTGCAGGGTGGGACGTGGTTAACCCCGAGCCCTCCCGACCAGTTATGCGGGAGGGGTCGCTACTTCTCCATCAAGTAGCTCCTCAATTGGTCCCTCTGGGACCTAATGAGGCCTAAAGCACCCTGTGCCAGACCTCCCAGTGGGGGAAAAATCCCCATGCTGGTACCGGGATCGAACCCAGGTCCTCCAGAGGCATACACGCTACCAACTGCACTACAGAGGAATCAAGCCTCATACTTCTCTTCAAATGCATATGGTAGCCATTAACAACTGCTGTGCTTCTCACGTGAGTGGGGATTCAAGCTTTTCTGAAGTTGACAAAATAATCAACACAAACCTTATGTCTATACACTTGTTATGGTGACTGTAGTACAGTATATTTCAAAACTAATTTTAAAACAATGTGTTACATTCACAAGACTTTCTCTACCCACTAATATTTATTTTATAACATAGCTTCAACAAACTATTCTTATAAAGCTTCATTTTCTAGTTAGAAAAACTTCATATAAATCACACAGTTTGTCTGTGTTAGAACAATCAAGTGACTGAGTGGTGTTTAAGGGCCCATCAACAGTAGGGTAATTTGGGCCAGAACAACAAATTATCGCTGATTGGTCTGGTATATGAAAAGTAGAAAATATTACAACTATAAGGAAATAAAGAAGCTATTAACAGTGAAGCAACAAGAATCTAAAGTAAGAACAATTAGAAACTAATTTGATGTAACCGCTTTATTTCCTATTATTCCTAGAAAAAAGCTTTTGATTTTTTAAAAAGATGGTTAAATTCTTTAGAATTAAACAAAGAATAGATGATTTTGTAAAACTTACAAATCTTTGTTTAGATCAAAATTTCTTTAGTTTTAATGGTAATTTTTTTCAACAAACTTCTGGCTTGGCAATGGGTGGTCCACTTTTGCCATTTCTTGCTAATCTTTTCATGAGCTTTTTTGAAACTCAAATTAAAAAATCATTCCCTCTAATTTTTAAAATATGGTACAGATATGTGGATGACATTTTTGCTGTTGTCCCTAAAAACAGATAAATGATGATTTAAAACTTTTAAATTTACAGGATAAAGCCATACAATTCACTTTGGAAACAGAAACTAATGGATGCCTTCTGTTCTTAGATTTAAAAATTAAGACATAACAATAAATTGAATTTTGGTATTTATAGAAAATCTACTCACACCGATAATTACATAAAAAATAAAAGCTTTAATCCTTTTGCACATAAATTTGCTGTTTTCAATAGTTTAATTTATAGGTTAATAAATATACCCCTTAATAAGGAAGAATTTACACAGAGTATAAACACATTATTAACACTGCAGTAATTAATGGTTTTAATACAGATTTTATACATAAAAAGATACATAAAAATTTAAGTATCAAAAGGCTGTTAAAGAGGTTTCTACCCTCAAAAAAATAAACGATAATTATATTTTTAAAAAGTTTACTTACCATCCGTGGGCCAACAAAAAAATTTACAAAATTTTTTAAATATGGAATAAATTTGGTCCCTTAAAATAAATTTAATATAAAAAATTTACTAAATTTTTCTAAAAAGGATAAAATTCCAAATTATAAAAAATCTGGTATTTATCAATTTAGCTGTTTGGATTGTGATAGGATTTATATTGGTAAAACTTATTTAAACAGAATTGGGATATATTCGCCATTCTGTCCTCTGTGATCTGCAAGAGGAAATGGACCAAGACCACCTTCAAATATGCCTGGCCACTTCTAGTGCCCCATCCATCAGTGAAAAATATTGGAGAGCAAGAGGATTAATGACTTCGTCAGAAATCCAGCATTAGCTAATAACAACATATTGGTAAAACTAAACATCATTTAGAAACCAGAATAAAAGAGCATTTTAGAAATATTAAATATACACAAACTGATAAATCAGCCGTGGCAGATCAATTTTGGTCATTTAATCATGAAATTAATCCAGAGGTTAAATTATTAAAACAATTAAATGAACCTATAGATTTAATGGTTTGGGAAAAGATATTTATTTTAAAAAACAGGAACCGTATTATGAATTTTGAAATATCTCCAATAGATTGTATTTATTGGTTTTTGTTTTCAGGGATTGGTGATTGAAATGAGCATCAGTATACCATGTCTCAGCCTAGTTCAGTCCTGCTGTAAACAACAAGGCGGAGCTGACTCAACTCGCCACGTGTTAGACATACAGGCGCGCACAAAAGTTTTGCAACACTAGCAGTATATATAGCAGCGCTAACTTCTAGACAAATAGAGTTGGGTTACACATTAATTTATTAAATCTATAAGTTGGAATATTAAAAGAATCATGCAGTAACATAATGGTTACCTTTAATCGGATTCCTTCCCCTCTGTCCACTATAACTGATTTCCGCCTCGCTTTTGAAACTTCAATCCAATATCTATCAGCAAACAGTGGAGAGTACTTCGTGAAAAATTCGGCAAGTCCGTGTCAGAATTTACCGCATGCAACATTTTGTTTAGAGTCGGCCGTTCATTTCTGAAAAAATAACCATGAACTTTTCGTAAAATCGTCGTATTTCTCCACGCGCTGTTTGCATTTACGTGATTTTTCCGGTGTTCTTAGAGTTCCGGATGCTTGCTGTTCCATTCTAACACTGTGTACACTACTTGCGGAAACACCAAGATCACTAGTTTATTTCTCAATGTTTTTTATAGACGATTCCGGGTTTCTTTCTTTAAGAAATGTGAAACAATGCACGATCATTCGCCACTCGTCACTTTTTAAAGGTTTGCCTCGACTGTGTTTCATTTCGGCTGAAGCACCAGCCTGCTCCATGATAAAAAGCTTACTGATTTTAAATTGCAAATACATTAGTGTCCTTGGACTTGTGAGGTACGCGAGATGTACAGGAAATACAGTGTTAAATATCAGAAGCAACTCCACACTATAAACAAAAACATCTTAATCAGCATTCAACTCGATACAGACCTCGTTGCGAGAGAGTTGCCTGGTGTAGGAATGCAAAAATATTATATAATAGCAGTAATTGTTAAGTAAAATGCAGCTTAATTTAACATAATACGCTAATAGTGTGTATAATTTCACCTGTCTTCTGTCTAATCTGTATATAGTATACTATTATGTATATATTCCCTTCAGAAGTCACGAGCCGAGAACACATCTATGTGGTGTGTGAAGCAGAAAGATAAAATGTGGGCCTATTTACGTTTATAAGAATCGAAACATTTGCATACTTTTCTGTGTCCGAAATGAGCTCGCGCAGAGTAGTGGTCGGAAAACTACTTACGTACAATACTGTACTTAAAGGAGGGGTTTATCGTACGTACGCAAATAAAAGATAACGCCCATTATCTTCGCCAAACCAATCAACAGCTTAACCGTTTTCTGTCCCAATATCTCTGTCTCTGTCTCTCTTCCCGCCCAGATGTTTACAACAGGATGGAACTAGGTTGAGACATATTATAGCTATGGTTACTTGTTTGTATAGCTTTGAGAATGAGTTGGAGACAACTTGAAACCCTGGGTCAGTTTTGTGCAAAAAGAACTGCAACATTACTAAGATAAGTGAAGTTTTTAGTTTCTAATTTGTTCTTACTATAGAATCTTGTTGCTTCACTGTTAATAGCTTCAAGTTTTCTTATTTGACACAAGTATGCTTAAAACTCGTTTTGCTACTCAAACTTTTACAACTAGCCTCTCTAACTCTGAAAGTTACTCTCTGCCTTTTTGGCAACATGGTGTCATCCAAGGAGCATTCAATTTGGGATGCTTCCATACATAAGCTCAGATCAATGTTATAATATATGCACTTTGAAACATCAAAATAAAATTACCAATGTTGATCACTCACCAAATCAACAATTTCGCTAAAAGTTCACTTTTTTATATGCAGTATTGTTACGTTCTATATGTCGGTCTGAGTGACTCAGTTGGTTAGACGTTGGCCTATGATCCCAAGGTCATGGGTTCAAATCTGGCCCAGACTGATGTTTTTTAAATGTGCTTACAAATGACAGCTCCATGCCAATAGATATACTGGCATGTAAAAGAACTCCTTCGGGTCGAAATTACGACACACCAGTGATGCTGATATGATCCTGGCAATTGACAGTGTCATTAAACAACAAACTAATTTTTAATTTTGTTACATTCTATGAACATGGTGGCACCATGCATGAACAGTTAAGACTGTTCGCATACCACCTAGGCGTCCCGGGTTCAATCCCAGGGACCCACATTTGGTATTCGTGGTGGATGAAGCGGTGCCTGGGTGGGTTTTCTCAGGTTCTCCAGTTTCCCTCACCATTCATTCCACCAATTGCTCCATAATCATCTTTCCATTCATCCATTTCACCTGCATTTCATAACATTCTCTTTCTCACTCTCATCCTGGTGCTTGGCTGACTACCCGCTTCCAGGTCTTCACTCTGTCCTGTACATAGGTTCCTCAGCTCCCCGACAGTCATCTGACCCTAGGTACTGGCTTGAAAGTCCTAGGGGGTGTAATCAGGTAGAGAAACATTCTGTAACATTTTCTAGAACTCACTAAAGATTCTTGTTTGAAAATGAGAACATGGCTGTCGAAACTTGTTATATAGATTAACTGCTGTTTGGAGGAATTAAGTACATGACGCCCAAATGGTAACAAATTTTGGGAGTTGTTCTTCTAACACTACGTCACTTGTATTTTAATTTTTGAGGGACCAGTTTCGGGAGTAGTTGCCTCCATTTTCAACCTCGAAGGTCTGACTGTCATTGCTGGTTATAGCTGCCTGTAGCATTCTCTCTGGTGCTGGAATAATGAACTTCCTTACTAAGTTGTCGACTGATGGGATTTCAAAACTTATGTGGGTCTTTGTGCTTCCATATTAACGTGCTCTCCCATGTTGTGAGTTTGTGTGGGCTCTAACTACTAAATAGGATGCTTGTCATGATAAAACCTTTTTTTACTTACCTACACTATCAAACCCTAGGATGTCATTTCCTACAGAACTTGTCCGCCCTGACTCCATTTCATGCTTATGCCTGAACAGTCGCTGACGAGCATGCCCTCTGCCATTGTCAAGTTCACCATGCGTCAATACACCTAAAAGGGTTGATTTTCCTGCGTCCACATTCCCCACAACTGCCACCCTAGATACAAGGCAGTACATTACAGATTACAGTACAAATTCTAACAAAATATACTATAAAACTTATGATGAAAATGAAGTGTTTAGAACAGTGGAGCATGACATTAAAGTCTATAAAACTTATGTTTGTCAACATTTAAAACTACATCTACAAATACACATAAAGTAAATATTAAATAGAATCTTATTTAAAATGATGATTTCAGCTTGCAGCACACATTAGGAAAACAGACTCTTGTTAATAACTCTGAAACAAGTACCTTATTTCCAAAAAGTCTTGTTGATCCACCCTGCGTCGAACCAAATACTGACCAGTGGCACCTTCGTCCAACTTTCTTTGTCTGAGTAGAACACAATCGGCATCTAAAGTGGCTGCTAGGGACTGGAGTGTTGCCACAGACGCATCATACTCATCTTCCTTCAGACCACTCTCGCTACCATCTGCAATTTGTGTTAAAACACAAATTTCTCTTACTTGAGAACAGAAAACTGGTGTAACACTATAACTTCACTATTTAAAAAAGAACTTGCTACGGACATGCTAAGCAGGCTCTTGCCTACTGCCTCAGCAAATTTGTGATAGTGTCCTGTAAATGTCTCTTGGTAGAGCACATGAATTCAGAGATGACATCATTTGCACTACCAAGTGACATCTATAGGCCACTACCACAAGTTTGGCAGAAAATTTCTGCTGAGGGTGAAGGCAACAGCTTCTAAAACCTATCTGAAGTAAATTGCTTTTTAAGTAATGAAGTTAGGGTGTTACAACAATTTTTCCTTTGTGGATAATTCTAATTACTGTGACAGTATTTATAATCCTAAATGTTCCTAGTTTGTGTGACATATACATATGTTAGTTTATATTAATGTTTATTGTTTATGTGTGTTTGATATTTGTTGGTATTGTGTCAAATAAGAAGTGTTATTCATGTTAATTTTGTTCACTGCCATTATATGTTTGACACTATTAGCCTGATTAAATAACATAATAACAAGTCGTAAAACAATATTGTATATATGGAAACATGGACAGTATGTATATTAAGTTATAGAAACATAAGAAGTGACCGTCACTAAGGATGACATCTATGAGTAAAATCAAAAGTCATTGTAGTAAATGCTATGCAAATGGAAATTTTGAGAGATTATCTAAAATCAGTTTCTGCAAATAAGACACTTGAATAGTTTGACACTACCAAACCAGCTGTAAACAAGAACATATTATTAAAGCTTCATTAATTGAATAAAAATGATTTGATACATTTACAGTTGAACCTGCTTATATGTAACCCAGTTCTAAGTAATTCGTATTTATACGTAAAGTTTTGTAGGAACCGGCAAAATGTAATTTAGAAACATATTAATAGAACCTTATTTTCACGTAATGCATTTATACTAATTTGCTGTTATATGTATTTAATTTCAGTGAACTACAACTGAGTTTTACTTAATTATGAGTATACAGCAAACACTATCTTAAAACAAACTTGACACATATTTTCCTTCTCTCTGTTGACGAACACGCAAGCTGAGCGGGTGGCTTCTGGTCACAGAAACAAAAGACAAAGGCATTTGTTGGTAGAGCCGATGGCTTTCGGTGCCACAATGTCATAGCAACAAACAAGGAATAAAGATAAAAAATTTTGGTATCTGGTGTTTACTGATTAACAGTGGCTTTGTCTTTCAGTTCTCGATGGCTTTTAATCAGTCATGGAGAACAGAAAAATAAAATGTCATACACTATAATCTTCGCAAAAGTTAAAGGCATACAGAGTCGGGCTGTACTGCAGACTTCAGCAAATCCTAAGCTTGCCCCTCCTACTAGGGCTGACGAATGTGGTACACACATCTCATGTGCTCTTATGTACAGAACCTCTGTCGGTAGACACACTACGCTTGGCAACAGCACTCCGCTTGAGCAATGGCCAGCGTTGACATGCCTTTAACTTTTGTGAGCGGTATAGATCAGATAGTAAAATTCATAGACGAGGTGAAACTTAATGTACAAAACCAAAATCAAAATTGTTTCAGACTTAGGAATTGCTTATACCACACTAAGTACAGTCATCAGGAACAATGAGGTGTACGCACTTAATGCAAAAAAAAGTGAAACAAGCCAAATTAAATGATTTTTTTTAACCTCTTGAGGGATATGGACGTGAAATCACGTCCATTTAAAATGACGGATGAGCGATATGGGCGTGTATACACGTCCTGTGCGTTTAAGCATTCAACTCTTATTTATCCCTTATCCAACTCAACTTATTTTAATTTTCCCTTTATGAAACATTTTAGTAAAGTCTATATACTTTATTGGCTTACCTTAATATGTTCGTTCTGCAGTGATTTACCTCAAAACAGGGATAAACACACAAGGGTACCTACATCTCCACATTCGCGAATTCCCTTCTTGCGGCACACAAAACACTTTCGAGATGGGCGGGAATTCTTTGCTGTTGGTGGTATCCTTTTAGGATAAGGTTTTCCTTGAAGTATGAGGGGTGCAGGGGTTTTGGATTTTCAACCCCCAACGTGGTATTGTTCAATTAGGCTACGAGCTATTTATAGTCGGAAGTCAAGGTAGGTCATTGTCCTGTGTGGGTTTAGAGAGCTCTCCAAATTACCAAACAATTGTATATGGTTATATCCAGTTGGTGCAAAAATACCTTTTTATACCACTTCTCCCTTCAGCTACAAGCAGGAAAGTATACGTATGTATTTCAACAAAGAAAGACATGGACTCTACTAAGTTACGAAACTTGCGTAAGCAAAACTTGCAATGTTGCTCTGTTCTGATGACTCAAGAGACCAAGCATACAGTAGCGCTTTATTACACAGTATGCTGACGCATAAGCCACACATACAATGGGTGTTTCTTTACTGTTTCTTTCCGAGAACTTATATTAGATGCGTTCGACAGAGCAAAGTTGACTTTTCACCACAGTGAAACAAAATTGTACCATTTCAACGTTTTGTAAATACAACTCAACTTTGCTGATGACTACATTTATACTGCATATAACGAGTTTTATACCAGTTTCTGTTTCATTAAAATAACTTAATATTTACACAAAATACAGCTGTGTATATACGACGCACTTTAAATGCCCTGCGCTGGATATTGGGTAGCAGTTCTCGGCTCGCGGACGTTTTAAATGGCCATCGCTCAAGAGGTTAAGCACACCAAGTTCAATATGTTTATTTGTACATATCTTCATTGTTTGTAAAATGTTACACATGTAGGTCCACTTCTTTAAACAAAATATCAAAATCTCATTTGTAAGTAATTCTGAGTTGCAAGTAATCTTGCCTCTTCCCCTTGATGTATGCATAAATCAGGTTCAACTGTGTGTGTGTGTGTGTGTATATATGTATATTAAGGTATTGAGGTTTACATAAAAATGTCATGAGCGCACACCCTCCTATCTTTTTACTTTTCACATGTTTTGATAATGTGCCAAATTTCATTACAATTAATATTAACCCTGTCGCAATGGACTTAAATATCTAAGCAAATTTAAGTACTGAAAGAGTGCTTGTATTTTTCTAATGGCATAAATAATTGAAACCAACCTGTACATCCACCAATATCACAAACAATGTACAGAACACTTGCTTCACTTATCTTAAATATGTGGTGTAAGCCTAGAAACACTGACTAGTTTTGACAGGTATCTCTGACATTCTCAAGAGGGATTTACCAGATACCATGTAGCTGCGGCCAAGTCTACATTGGGGCTACCAAGTACAGTATAAAAACCTGCTTTAAAGAGCACAAAATCACTGACAACTAGGACACGTAGAAAAATCAGGAGTAGTTGAGCATGTACTGCTAACAGGCCATGACATCAAATTTGAGGAGACCAAAGTCCTGGACAACACAACCTACTACCACGCATGGCTGTACCAAGAGGCCATTGAGATCCACCAACATAAAAACAATTTCAATAGAAAAGAAGTAGCATGTATACACAAAGCTTGGGTGCCATTGCTAGACAATACAAAACCAAATCCCCAAAACCTCACCAACCATGTGGCAGTTTCCACAGTCGCATAGTGAATGGTCTACGATCAACCAATAGGAGATGAGGTGCAGTCCTTCTCACCTACATATAGATCGAACACTCCATCAAGCGCCATCCCAGTTATTAACCAGCCAAATTAAAGAGGTTGGACATCAAAGATACCTCAATTTTTAACATCCTCCTTTAACTGTATACGTTATATCAAACAGTGAATGAATGAAATGATACACAAATGGTTCTACGATCTATAGAGCTTAGAGTTACCACATTTGTCTTCTCAGAATAAGGGAAAACCTTGGAGAAAACCTCATACAATTAACTCACTGCAACCTAGATTCAAATTTGGGACTTCTTGAATACAACGCAGACATGCAACTCCCACTCCATAAAAGTGGCAGAGATGTTTTGATTGTCTATATCAATGTATATAATGGAAGAGTTCCAAGATGAGGTGAAATACAATACATTTTCATTGATAAATATTCAAAACCATTTTGTGTAATACTACATTTTTATTGGGGTAAGGATTCAAACTATTTCTAGCATAATAATTGTGTATATTGAAGAACAATGTTTATAATTACGAATATTTTTCTTCACATAGACAACTCCAGGCAAACACTGATAGCAGTGTTAATATAGCAATGATTGTGATAAATAGCAACACACTGGTCCTGGCCAGTTTGGAACATTCAATATCAAGACAAAGAAAGAAAACATTCTCATGATGACATTTCACATTTCTTTTGTCTCCCACTTATTATGTAACACATAGTGCAAAAAACTTGTTTACCTTCTCCAACACCAACATCAAAAATGGTTTCCCCTCGACCATCTTCAAGCCTTTCTTTCAGGCGCTGCTGCAGAAGATCAAACTGTTTCTCATTTGGACTCACCAGCGCTGTCTGAGAAAAAAGGTAAAATATCATCTCTCATTATATTAATGTATGAATTGTGTATTGTTGTACATTTGCAATTTTAAACATTTTGGTGCAATGGATGATTCTACATCCATACATTTCTAATGAAATTTTCCTAAATGGAAAATATATAATCAGTAATATGGAAAAAAGAAAAGATCCTTATCAAAACTTTATTCTATCAGTTAGTGTGTATGTAAGAATTACTATAAATATTTCAAGTAGTATAAAAAAAAGATTCCTAAATATCTATTACACAATTCAATCATCAATTTTTGGAATGAAACTACAAATATTTCTCTATATTACAAATAATAGTGTCGTAATTTCCCTCTCCAGCTCATCACCACATTTCTTAGTTGACATTTAGATCAAAAAATGATTTTGTAAAAATATAAAATCTGCTACTTTCACATGACTCTACACACCAGGGTTTATTACTTTCTCTACTACATATAGTAAGTAGAGGAAGTATTGTATTTCACCCAAACATTCGATGTCAAAATTTCACCGGAAATATATGTTTTGAGGCCTCGAATAAAAAAAAAGAAGCCATGCGAGCGCGCACGTGTGTGTCAGACTGTGGACAGCATAACTCACGAAAAGTCAGTTAAAAACCAAAGTTGGTATTTAAGTTTAATGTCTTTCAAGGATGCAACACAAAGATTTTGAAGAAAATTGCTCCACCCTAAACTACCCTTTACATGGAAAATTTTTCAAAAATTTTGATTTTCTTGAAAATGGCTCTAACGATCTTGATTAAAATGCCATATGTTTGAAATATTTTTATGATAAATGAAATGTATATCTTGAATTTTCTGGCTATAGCCCATGTAGTCCTGTTTACTCTGGATGATTTTTTAACAACTGATGAACCGTAAGAGATAGACCAAATCTTACTACACAAAAAATGTTTCAAAAAAAATTTCAAAAAAATCAAATTTTTTATTGCTCATAAAACTTGTAATACAAGCATGGAGCATTGTCAAATGCTAATGCTGAATAAAAAGTACATCATGGCACTTAATTAGACTTATGGTTAGTAAATAATCTATATATCATAATGCAAACATGGAATATTGAATATACAAAAAATACATTAACAGTACACATTAATTTAACATCTCTTCTAACCTGTATGGGCACTTTTCAATTAGATAATTTTTTAACTCTTTAGCAAAGAAGTTTTTTCTTGAGTGCTCTTTTATACTTCTTGGTAGGGCATTATATAATATCATTCCCATTACAATCTGATCCTTTTTGGTTGAAGCCTTATTTAAGTGCGTTTTATGGTAATTTTCATTCCCTCTGGTATTATATGTATGAATATCTGTGTTGTTAGCAGATGATTTGTTTTGGATCAGTATAATTACTTTGCATACATAAATAGCAACTATTGTCAATATTTTATTCTTTTTAAAGAGTGCCTTTTGTTAGCTAATGCTGCATTTCTGACAATGAAGTCATTAATTCTCTTGCTCTCCAATATTTTTCACTGATGGATGGGGTGCTAGAAGTGGCCGGACATATTTGAAGGTGGTCTCGATCCATTTCCTCTTGCAGATCACATAGAGGACAGAGTGGTAAAGAATATATCCGAATTCTGTTCAAATGTTTTGCCAGACAATCATGTCCTTCAATCAATCTGAAGGTTGCAACTGCCGTTTTTCGAGGATACTCAGGAATTACTGTTTGAATGTTTGGTAGTTCCCATCTTCTGTTTTTTGATTTTTCATAGTAATATTTTGCAATAATTTTTTTGAATTCAGAGTATACAAAAAACGTTGTTGTTAGCTAATGCTGGATTTCTGACAATGAAGTCATTAATCCTCTTGCTCTCCAATATTTTTCACTGATGATATTGAAGAGAGCAATAGCAGTAATAGTAACCGCTTTTTAGAGAGCACCATATTTTTATGTTTTGGCGGTCACAACGCTCTCTCACAACCCCCAGAATGTCTGGAGGACCACACCTGTCGTTGGTTTACGGGTCTCACCGACCTGACCAGGAGAATTATCAAAATAAATTCACTGACCATATCCTCTGATCACCAATCAGAGGACGTATTACATGCCATGACAGTCAGCATGTTAGGGGTTAATATTTTATAGAGAAATGGAGAGGTTGGAAAAATAAAGACTCCCTAGCCCTCGGGAACCCTAATAGCATCAGGGTCGGAAGAGAACAAGAGATGACCAAGGTAAGGTCAGATAGAAAAGTTACAGTGAGGAGCAAAACATGTAGATCTTGTTAAAATACAATGTATGTCCAAATGCATTTTTTTTTTTTTTTTTTTTTTGTGGAGTGAACCATTTTGGAGATATTCCATGTTATTTGTGTGAGTTTTGCAATACTTATACTTTTCTCAAATGGAAGGTCATTATTCACTTTTTTATCTCTTGACCATGCAAAGAGAACAGAATTTCAAATTGTTCATATAGCAACCAGCTTTAAAAGATTTGACTATCTCTTAAAGCCTACTGTTTTTCCATATTCCCCTTGTACCTACACAAAAATTAGTAATAAGATAACTTCTGTAAATGTTTATCTCGACTAACATAAAGATAGAAGAATAAAATTTTAAAAGAATGGTTAGTACAAGAGTAGAGAAAGTCATGTGAGTGCAACACATTAGATTCTTTTTCTTGCAATTTTACAAAGGGAATGTAATTTAAAAGTCACAAGGCAGCCCATTCTTAAAATATTTGACAATTGTTTAAGCCTAGTGCATTCCCTTTTTTCCCTTGCACCTACAAAGAAATATTAATAAAACCATTTCTGCAAACATTTATCTCAATTAGCATGAAGCAGATATGAAATTAAACTTTCACAAGAATAGTTTTTTTGAAGAATGGTTAGAAAGTCATGTGAATGTAACACAAACCTTTAGTGTGCATAAGTTTTCCACAATGGGGTCAGACAGTTGAAGTGTTAAGTAATGCATAATACTTAAAAGTATTCCCTTCTGTCTGTATAAAACCTCTATAAGTGGAATTATTTCCCTTTTAATGTGAATCCATATCATTTAACTTGTGTTTTTGAACTTTTTAAATGTAAAAATGCAACAAAAATGCCCAAAACATCTTTCACATATTTGAATCTCTGCTTTGCCTGTCACTTTTTGCAGTTTTAAATATGCAATATTCACATTTGGCTATGAAAGTCAAACTAGCTTATGAAAACAAGACATATCACATTTCCTGCTGAATTTAGATTACATTCCCTGTTGCATAGTATGCTGCAACATAAAGAAAGTTCACACTGCCATCATTTACATGCTGAGTTGCATCATTTGGTGCAAACAGGAAGGGAAGGATGGTAAACCAATAACTATGCATTGCGAAATTAATACTGGTTTGCAATACAGGAGTCATTCATGTAAGAGACAAACTTCTTTCTGAGCCACATGAAAGCTGTATGTTCTAATAGGACCAAATATTTACTAAACTGATCCTTAAAGTCAAAAATCTTTCCCACCATAAAGCATTATGACAGAACACAGCAAATTTTTATTTGTTTATTTTGGAGTCTTAAACACATAGCATCCGTTAGTGGAAGCAGAAGTGTCACATTCACATGAATGTCTCCATCCACTCTTCTACCAACTAATCTTATGAAGGCTTATTCTTCTACATGGTTCACACAATTTTCCATATATTGATTTTCCTGACTTTCCATGACTGTATTAAGAAATATATTCAAATAATATTATTTAAAAAAAAACATTTTCAACACTTCACTTCATCTCCGCAAACAGTACAAAACAATCTCCAACAATTTCCGCTGACAGCAAAATTAAAAAACCTGCTGTGTTGCATTCACATGAATTTCTTTGCCCTTGTATTAACCATTCTTACAAACTCTTATTCCTATTTCTTCTTTGTGTTGAGATAAACATTTGCAAAAATTGTCTTATTGCTTATTTCCTTGTAGGTGCAAAGGGAATATAGGGAATACAGTAGCTTTGAGTGACAGGCAAATCTTAAAACTTTCAAATTCCATTCCCTTTGCAAGGCTAACATATAAAAAAATCTGATGTGTTGCACTCACATCACTTTCTCTACTCTTGTATTAACCATTCTTACAAACTCTTATTCCTATAATATCTTCTTCGTGTTAGCTGAGATTAATATTTACAGAAATTATCTTATTGCTTATAATTCCTTGTAGGTGCAAGGGGAATATGAGAATAAAGTAGGCTTTGAGCGACAGTCAAATCTTTTAAAGCTTTGAGATTCCGTTCCCTTTGCACACTTAACATATAAAAAAATGAACACTGATGTTCCACTTCACGAAAGTCTTAAGTTTTCCGAAACTCACACGCATAACAAGGAATATCTCCGAAATGGTTCACCCTACAAGAAAACTCATTTGGATATAAATTGTGTATTTTAGCAAGATCTACATTTTTTGTACAGTATGATTTGGTCTATCTCTAAAGGTTTACCAGTTATTCAAAGGTCGTCAAGAATAAATGCCACTAAAGGGGCTATAGCCAGAAAATTCAAAACATACATTTCATTTCTCATAAAAAAAAATCTCAAACATATGAAATTTTAATCAAAATTGTTAGAATAATTTTCAAGAAAATCAAAGTTTTCTAAAAATTTTCCATCTAAAGGGTAGTTTAGGGTGGGGCTATTTTCTTCAAAATCTTCGTGTCGCATCCTTGAAAGACAAACTTAAATACCAACTTTGGTAATTATTATTTATTTATGCCAACAAACTTACTGTTGGTGTTTTTAAACACGGCTTGTGTGTTTAAAAACACCAACAGTAAGTTTGTTGGCATAAATAAATAATAAGGTAGAGAGGTAGTTCCAGTTCTACCTCTCAAAACTTTGCCCACACACGGCTTGTGTGTTTAAAAACACCAACAGTAAGTTTGTTGGCATAAATAAATAATAAGGTAGAGAGGTAGTTCCAGTTCTACCTCTCAAAACATTGCCCACACATGGCTTGTGTGTTTAAAAACACCAACAGTAAGTTTGTTGGCATAAATAAATAATAAGGTAGAGAGGTAGTTCCCGTTCTGCCTCTCAAAACATTGCCCACACACGGCTTGTGTGTTTAAAAACACCAACAGTAAGTTTGTTGGAATAAATAAATAATAATTACCATCTGAAGGTTAATTAATCCCGGGACATAAAGTACTTACAATAGTAAGTCACCATTGGGGTAATTGTCTCTGATGTGAGACTACCTTTGTGGTTTACCAGGAGAAATACGAACTAGTTTGAGAATTCAATGTAATTCTGGCAGGTTGTCACAGTAGCTTAATGGTTAGAGCACCCACCTAGTAAGTGGAGGGTGTGTGGTTCAAATCCCAGCTGTGGCATTGAATTTTTAAGTTCCAGTTCTACCTCTCAAAACCAACTTTGGTTTTTAACCTACTTTTTGTTTTTGCTGTTTATGCTGTCCACAGACAGACTGACTGACAGACACACAGACAGACATACACATGGACCTTTTCCTAAAAATGCTTTTTTTTAGATTCAGGGGTCTCAAAACATATATTTCCGGTGAAATCTCAACATCAAATTTTGGGGTGGAATACAATACTTCCCCTACTTACCAGTAGATAAAGTAAAAATGAATAACATGTTCCATTTGATGAAAGTTTGTTTTCCAAAACTCACACAAATAACAAGGAATATATCTGAAATGGTTCACTCTACAAAAAAATTTACTTAGACATAAATTGTGTTTTAGCAAGCTCTACATTTTTGTATAGTAAGATTTGGTTTATCTCTTACGGTTTACTAATTACGCAAAAGTCATCCAGAGTAAATAGGCTTACATGGGCTATAGCCAGAAAATTCAAAATATACATTTCATTTGTCATAAAAATATTTTAAACTTATGGTATTTTAATCAAAATAGAGCCATTTTCGAGAAAATCAATATTTTTGAAAAGTTTTCCATGTAAAAGGTAGCTTAGGGTGGAGGAATTTTTTAATTTAATTTAAAAGGTGAGTCAATAGCACTAACAGCACTTACATTTATAATTTTCTGGAACGCATTTCAGAGGTTAACTTTCCTCCATTATCAACTGGACAATAACTGGGTTTCCATGGTGCAGATGACAATGCTTTTTCTGATGTTCCTTCTGGTAGCAGTTCAAGGAACTTACTGAAAATATCTTTCTGGGGAATGCGGAAATTAAATACTCTGTTTATGTTTTTTAAAATGAATATATGTTCCCATGTGGACAGCTCTTGTTTTCCGGTTATGTGTTTGAGGAGTTTTGGTTCTGGCTTTATGTTGTGATTTTTTGTCCAAAAGTGAAAGACAACTGCTGATTTTTCCAATTGTTTGCTCTTGATGTTTCCAACGTGTTCCTTGGATCTAATTTCTAAATTTCTTTTGGTTTTCCTATGTATACTTCATTACAATCACTGTATTCTATTTCATATATGCCAGATTTTTTGTTAGGAAGAATGGCATCTTTGACGTTTGAAAGTAGCAGGTTTTTTTATGGATTAATGGTTTACTGGTGCTATAATAGCTGAATGTTGTATTCCTTGAACACTCAGTATTTGAGTTCCAGTTCTACCTCTCAAATTGATAAGATGCTTTCTTTAGTGGAAAGTGGCCCAGATCTTCCATGCTGGTTATAAACCTGGACTCTTCTACATCTAATCCTGAGCTGTGTGTCGCACCTCTATGATGACTCAGAGTAATATAAGTTTTCACTCACAAAATTATGTTTCATAAACCCATTTTCTGAACTAGTTATTTTAGTTTATTTATTATGAGCCGAGTGCAATTCTAACTTCACACTGCTGCAGTGAACGATTAGCGGTCACAATAACACTGAGTAAGACGTAAACAGCTGAGCACAGAGAACAGCAATGCATGTTTGTTGCTAAAGTGATACAACCAGTAATGTTTATGTGCAAGTGAGTAAGCAGATGTGCTTATATTGGTTTTATGGAACAAAAGCCTGTTGCTTCTTACCATGCAACTCTACCCCACGGAAAACAATCACCTTTGTCATTTCTCTAAATATATATATATACAAGAAATGTTAACATAGGACTCATGTGCTCAGTGAGCCATTTGTGCAATTGCTTATTAAACCTACTGTTTATATTAAATAGGCAGTGCAGTGGCCAAGCGGTTAGATCGTCTGCCTACTACCTGTCAACCCTACAGGTTAATTAATGGTTAATCAGTGTTTTACTGTATTCTATTTTACAGACTGCTTTGATTAGCAAAAGGTACTTGAGTACAGCATAACAAGACAACAGTATTGGGCTTGGTCCATAAGTACACAAACTTTGAACTGTTTACCTTTCCTCTGATTGATGAATAGTCTACAGCAGGTGGTGAAGATGATTCCTTAGCTGGAGAAAACATGACTGATGCAGCATCAGCTTTCGTTGGTGTTTGATCCACAACTGCAGCCATTCTAATGAAAATTTGGTTCAGCTGTTCTTGCAATAAATAGCTTCCAGTAAATTAATGATACCCTATGTGCATTGCATCATATGAGTTCCATATGGCCATTGTGGTATGGTATGTTGAAGTCTGCAGCAGATAATTATCCTTGCTCTCTGAGGTCTAACAATGCCATAACCTAAAGAAAAAAAATATATCAGCAAATCAAAGTTTGTAAGTTCTTGCTTCCAAAACTTTTAAACTCAGTTTCGGTAGTGACTTATCACTAATGGTAAAATTCTTTTGAATAATTTATGTTTACATACAAGCTGTTATTGAATTATCACATACATTAAAATCGATGTACTGCTTGACAGTATCAAAAACAAACTGTGCTCCATCAGCACTAAATCTGTGACCTGCACTGGCGGTTTCTAAGTGGAAATCGGTAAATATTACTTCGAAAACTTCTTTGACACTATTCCTCACGTATAAACCATATGTTCTGCAACTAAACTACACTCCAAGATCCTGTTAAGTAAACTATTACTCTTTTAATTTTATTTTATATCACCATTACTTATATTCTGTAAACCTTGTTTGAGAACGTCTCAATTAAAATATTCTGGTTTCTTTTTAACTTGCACAATCTGCGTCAACAGTTAGCTAAGCGCAATCGGTAACTTTAGTGAAGCAAGAGCAATACCTCTTCATTATATCCTTTCCATTCTTAAATATCATTAAAATCATTCCTGCGTGCTGTATAAATTATGCATCTTCCAAATACTGAAATGTCAGTCAAATTATTTACCTTTTCAAGCCTTCACCCTCACCAAGCTGTCACCAGTTTGTTATCCATTCGGTCAATATTCTGGATTGCCAATATAACCGTGATTCCAGTGCAACTAGGAAGGTAGGAATTCCACGTCTACACCGGAGCCAGGCATAGTATATTGTGTTGGCAGTTTTGACTGAATACTACGTTAATCGTTTCATTTACTAACACAAACAGAAACATCCAAACTTGAATCATAACCCAAAAACGAAGAGTGAAGGAGAAAAACATAATATTGTTTATGAAAACAAACAACAATTTAGGCGTACAAGTTGCGACTATGTAAGCCTGTGCTTGTTACACAGTTTTATAAGGAGGGTATCATATTTGCAATAGAAAAAAAATATTCCGAAATGGTTAAATATCTCATTTAGTATTTAACAAGTGACTTCCAAATTTAAAGTAACATGTAAATTCACTTTAAGTTGCAATATTTACATTTTAATTTGGTAGAGCATACTTTTTCAGGGCTTCTGCCTGGTATCAATGAAATTTTCGTTAGCTTGAGCTAATAATAATTTGTAAGGTTGGAGTTGCACAATGAAATACAATGAAAAT
Source organism: Tenodera sinensis (assembly GCA_030765045.1). Classification (NCBI taxonomy): domain Eukaryota; kingdom Metazoa; phylum Arthropoda; class Insecta; order Mantodea; family Mantidae; genus Tenodera; species Tenodera sinensis. The sequence continues at coordinate 16,364,478 of CM060961.1, forward strand.
TTATTTCCAATGAATACAATGGTTTCCTCAGGTTAATGTAAATTGGTAAGCAATACACTTAAAGAATGGATGAAAATAATGTGCTGTGTACAGTCATAAATGTTGCAAAAGGATCTAAGGACAATCATGAACCTACAAACTTTTTTAGGAGTTACAATAAGAGATAAAATAAATACTATTGATAAACTGAAAGTTAGCAATTTATTTGAATATTTAACTATAAAATTGCTTTCCTAGATGCAGTTCTCAACATGCTGGAAAAACAATGCCTGTTTGGATTGTCGATGGAGCTACATTGAAAATAGAATAGGTGTGACTATGAATGGGGCTATATATCATGAGAGGCAGGTAGGATGCTTAACTCATTTACTAAACTTAATTGATATACATAGTAAGCAAATAATGCAAAATAAACACAATTAAATGTAATAGGACTTAACTTGCTTCCAGATATTTGTCAGAATTTATAGTGAATTACTGCGGTAAAATGTATATTTCATTCAGTTCTTTTGTTCATTATAGGTGAAGGAATTGTGTGCACTGCATGCTTTGAACAACCTATTTCAACAGCGAGTTGCCTTCAGCAAGACGGAGTTGGATGAAATATGCTATACTTTGTCACCCAATGTATGGATAAATCCTCATAAATCACTTTTAGGACTGGGAAACTATGATATCAATGTTATCATGGCCGCCCTTCAAACCAAGGGTTATGAAGCTATTTGGTTTGATAAAAGAAAGTGAGTGACATTCTGTTTAAAGCATGTCAAATGTACAATAGGTATGATACAATATATTTTGCTAATGGAACCTTTTAAGTAGCTCAGCAGGTGTCCTCAAGAGTTCCATTTTGTCATTCAGTATCCTATCTCATCCAGAGATTTCACTGGAAATACACGTTATAAAGTTCGTTAAATGCAAAAACTAACATTTAAAAAAAGCGTGTGTCTGTGATTTGATGGGCAGCATTACTGAAAGACAAAAAATAAGTTAAATACCAAACTTGCATATTTAAACTCAGCATCTTCGAAGGATGCATCACAAAGATTTTCAAGAAACTCCCCCCCCCCCCCCTACCCAAAACTACCTGTTATATGAAAATTAAGACAGTTTGATTTTCTTATAAGTAGCCCCAATGATTTTGGTTAAAATATATATTTCAGATATTTGCAAGACAAAATGTATATGCTGAACTTATTACAAATAGCCTACAGAGTCCTCATTATTTTAAATGACTTTTGTATAGTTGGTATCATATTACACAAAAAGTGGATCTTGTTAAAACACAATTTATGTCCAACCATTTTGCAACCTTAACCATTTCCAATTCTTTGTTATTGGATTTCCAAGTGCCAAGTCAGTTTAATAGATTTGACTGTCCCTTAAGCATAGTATTCCCTTTCGTACTTAAATATGGGTAAAATTTTCTATCCTTAAGAGTTGCTTCTGTCATTTTTCCATTCAATCATATGCATTTAAGTCATTTTATGTGTATATTAGTAAATATTCACATTGCTTAATTCTTAGTGGGCTGTAATATGTAGAACCATAGGTTTCTTAAAACTGCATACATACACCTAACGTAACCTCGGCAATCTTCATGGAAGAATGGCATCAGTTACTGAAAGTTTTCCTAATATAATAAAGTTTAGTTGACAAACTACACCTTTCATATCACTCCTTTATTAACAAATCATGTTATTATATTAACATATGAGGGTAATCCTAAAACTAAGGTTTCCAATTTTTTTAAAATTTAAGTAAATGTTTATTGACAACAAATAGTACATCGATTTTAAGATTGAAAATTATTCTATTTTTCAACATAATCGCCATTTCGATCAATGTATTTTTTAAACGCTGTGGCAGTTTTTGTATGCCCATGTTATACCAGTCCACCGCCATGCTCTTGAAGAAGCATTGGACCTGGTCTTTCACCTTGTCATCATCACTAAAACACCTTCCAGCCAAGTGTTCTTTCAATTTGGGAAACAAGTGGTAATCACTGGGCGTTAAGTCCGGACTATAGGGTGGCTGGGTGATATCCCATCCAAACTGATACAGGAGATCCACAGTTTGACGGGCAGTGTGGGGGCGAGCATTATTGTGGAGAAGGCTGATGCCCTTGCTTAAACATTCCTCTTCTTCAGTTTTGAATTGCCCGTCTCAGTTTTCTTAATGTCTGATAATACTTGTCGGCATTGATTGTTGTCCCAGGATCCATAAAGTCAACCAACAATATCCCCTTTCAATCCCAAAACACAGTTGCCATGACACTGGCAGACTGTGTTCTTTTGAACTTTCGTGGCTTGGGCGAACCGGAATGCTGCCTTTCATGAGATTGTTTTGTTTCAGGTGTGAAGTGGAAAGCCCAAGTTTCATCACCTGTGACTATTGAATCCAAAAGGTTGTCTTTTTCGTCAGCATAGTGTTGAAGAAATTGGCGGGAACTTTTAGCGCGTTGCCTTTTGTGATCTTCTGTCAGCATTTTTGGGACCCATCTTGCACACACCTTCCAAAATTTCAAAAAGTCAAAGTCCTTTGAATGGTGCTTCGAGAAATCTGAGGAACAACAATGCAGAGCTCATCGGGAATTGATTGTCTCCCACTTCTTTCCTCATCATGAATTTCCGTGTGACCATCTGCAAACTCTCTACACCACTTGCAGATATTTTTGACATCCATACAAGACTCTCCATCCACTTCCACCAACTGTCGATGAATTTCAATTGGTTTAACCCATTTTCCACTTAAAAACCGAATAACTGTGCAAACTTTGCACCTGGCGGTAGTCAATGGGAGCTCCATTACAACTGCCTGCCAAGCCAAGACTGAGAGCCCCAGCAGATGTGTAGTGGTGCCTGTAGAGAGTGGAGGGGGGAAGGAAAGAAGCGGTATGGCCAACATCCACACAAACAGTTTCCCTGCAACCACAGCGCTTTGGAGACCTTAGTTTTGGGATTATCCTTGTACATATGAACAATACCCTAGTTCCGTACTGCAAAGGACAGGAAGGATTAACTTAAAATGTGTAATAAAACAATTTGTGAAATGATTTGAAGCTTTCCCGGTGTTGGTTACTGATGATAGTTTCTCTGGCCAACAGCCAGGTCAGATTTAGGTAACTGCCCAAGCTTTCACTAACTAACTCAGCCGTCATTCGCAGGGGAACTAAAGCTAGACTACTGATGTTGCAATATTTATTCCTAGCCAGCGATGGATAAGATCCACCTACTTTCTTTCTATTCCCCTCAAGGATCCCCATCTAGGGGATATGTGGATAGCGACCACAAGGTACCAAAGCTGAGCAGAACATTACTTCCACTTACTGGTGTTTTGCTCCTCACTGTATCATCTCTATCTGACCTTATGACCTTATCTTGGTCATCTCTTGTTCTCTTCTGACCCCGATATTAGGGTGTCCCAGGGCTAGGGAATCTTTATTACTTTCTCTACTGGTAAGTAGAGGAAGTATTGTGTTCCACCCAAAAATTTGAATGTCGAGGTTTCACTGGAAATAAAAGTTTTGAGGCCCCCTTAATCCAAAAAGAAAGTTTTTAGAAAAAGGTGTCTGTGTCGTCTGTGGACAGCATAACTCAAAAACGAAAAGTTGTTAAAAACCAAAGTTGGTATTTAAGTGCAATGCCTTTCAAGGATGCAACACAAAGATTTTGAAGAAAATATCCCCAACCTAAGCTACCTTTACATGGAAAATTTTTAGAAAATTTTGATTTTCTTGTAAATAACCAACGATTTTGATTAAAATGGCATATGTATAAGATATTTTTATGACAAATGAAATGTATATTGTCACCGCGCCCGCCGCATCTATTTGCCGACAACCGTAGTGTCACGCATCGCATTATTGTCGGCACTACCGCAAAGGAGCCGAAGGAAAGAGACAGAGCATGGCCGCATTGTTGGGGCGCTTGCCGAAAGAGAGAAAAGGATAGAGGCTACTGGAATCTTCTACTTTGTACCCCAGCGCAATAAGTGAACGTTCTTGAAGCTTCCAGAATAGTGCCTGGGAGATATAAATAGCGATAAAGTGTGAGAGAGTCAGTCAGACGTAAGTGAGAGACGTACGTGAAGCGTTGAGTAGTGCCGACGGAGAACAGTCAGACGTATGTGAAGGTTAAGTAGTCGTGCCGACGGAGACGGACAGACGATGTGGAGAGTTGTGCCGACGGAGAAGAGTTAGTTCTTCGTGTTACGAGTTCGGAGCCGTGCTGTTGGAGAATCGGAAAAGACTTTCTTGTTGTTGCAACGAGTGTACAAACTTACTGTTTACGGAAATAAAAGTGTTTCTTTATCTCGACTACATCTGTCTTCTTTACTTCACACCCACACAAAAAAAAGTCACACTGGTGTCAGAAGTGGGATTCGTCGAATTACTTCTAGTTTCGTTACATCGTCGTTAGAAGTTGCAACGTTAGAACCAAGATGGAGGGAGATTCGGAAACCAGGATGATGGCAATGATGAAAGAATTATTTGCCAAAATGGAAACGTCATACGACAGCCTCGCTGCCAAAATGGAAACGAGAAACGACAACCTCGTTGCCGAGCTGAAAGAAGTAATGAAGACGAGAAACAACCTCGTTGCCGAGCTGAAAGAAGAAATGAAGACGAGAAACAACCTCGCTGCCGAGCTGAAAGAAGAAATAAAGACGAGAAACAACCTCGCTGCCGAGCTGAAAGAGATGAAGACGGAGCTATCGGCGAAAATTGACGGCGAACTGATTGGCGTGACGGAAGGCGTGGAAGAACTCGGCGAAAAGGTGGAAGACCTCTGCCAGCACGTGGACGTCGTGGAGGACGACGGGGAACGTCTTGGCGCCCTGGTAGTAAGAGTTGACGAGAGCGTCAAAGTACTGGATGCCAGGGGCAGACGGAATAGCGCGGAGCCGGGGAGGGAGCACCTAGTGGCCGAGGCGACAGTTGCGCCCGTTTCGGATGATATGAGGGAAGACGTGGAACAACTCGGCGAACTGATTGGCGCGAGGGAAGACGTGGAACAACTCGGCGAACGGATTGGCGTGACGGAAGACGTGGAACAACTCGGCGAACGGATTGGCGTGACGAAAGACGTGGAACAACTCGGCGAACTGATTGGCATGACGGAAGGCGTGGAAGAACTCGGCGAAAAGGTGGAAGACCTCTGCCAGCATGTGGACGTCGTGGAGGACGACGGGGAACGTCTTGGCGCCCTGGTAGTAAGAGTTGACGAGAGCGTCAAAGTACTGGATGCCAGGGGCAGACGGAATAGCACAGACCCGGGGAGGGAGCACCTAGTGGCCGAGGCGACAGTTGTGCCCGTTTCAGATAACGAAAGTGTCCGTCTCGGGGAAGACAAAGGGGCAGTTCAGGGACGTCGTCGAGGATCCCCTGGAGGAGTGTGTCGGGTACGTAACCAACCAGGATATGACGTGGAGGACGATCAGCAGGGAAGCGCACAAGCAGGCGAGCAACACGCGAGAACCGACTTGGCGTGTGACATGGGAGGACCGTCGGAGCCATCCAAGCACCTGACGCATAGTGCCGTGAACGAAAGAATGGTGGACATCATCTTGGACGGCAGGATACAGGAGAGGCCGTGCCGAGCACGAGTGAACACGAGTGCAGTGGTGGACGCGACTCGCGCGGATGTGGCGGGGCTTGTTGCCGGACCCATCGGAAGCAAGGTGGCTGCGAAGGTGCGCCAGAGAGGTCGGCGGACATGGTACCCAGTGAGCCGTTTCCAAGTGCGCAGGATGGCCCGTCAACACACCAGGAAGAAGGGCAACTGGACGAGGGACCGTCAAGACCGGCGGTACTGTTGCAGAATTTCGAAGCAGGATGGCATACATCGTCCTACCCAGACCAAGGGACACTATCCAACAGCGATACCTAGGATCGTGCCTCCTGGAGAAGAGGTTCGATGGGTTAGTCCACCAGGACGCAAGGGAGATGCCGCAGTGATAGTGCTGGTCGGGACGACCAGCTCTGAGGAGGGAGCAGTGTCACCGCGCCCGCCGCATCTAATTGCCGACAACCGTAGTGTCACGCATCGCATTATTGTCGGCACTACCGCAAAGGAGCCGAAGGAAAGAGACAGAGCATGGCCGCATTGTTGGGGCGCTTGCCGAAAGAGAGAAAAGGATAGAGGCTACTGGAATCTTCTACTTTGTACCCCAGCGCAATAAGTGAACGTTCTTGAAGCTTCCAGAATAGTGCCTGGGAGATATAAATAGCGGTAAAGTGTGAGAGAGTCAGTCAGACGTAAGTGAGAGACGTACGTGAAGCGTTGAGTAGTGCCGACGGAGAACAGTCAGACGTATGTGAAGGTTAAGTAGTCGTGCCGACGGAGACGGACAGACGATGTGGAGAGTTGTGCCGACGGAGAAGAGTTAGTTCTTCGTGTTACGAGTTCGGAGCCGTGCTGTTGGAGAATCGGAAAAGACTTTCTTGTTGTTGCAACGAGTGTACAAACTTACTGTTTACGGAAATAAAAGTGTTTCTTTATCTCGACTACATCTGTCTACTTTACTTCACACCCACACAAAAAAAAGTCACAATATTTTGAATTTTCTGGCTATAGCTTATGTAGTCTTGTTTACTCTGGATGACTTTTGAATAACTCATAAACCGCAAGAGTTATACAAAGTCTTGCTACACAAAAAAAATGTAGATCTTGCTAAAACACAATTTATGTCTGAATAAACTTTTTTGTAGAGTGAACCATTTCGGAAATATTCCTTGTTATTTGTGTCAGTTTCAGAAAACAAAACTTTTGTGAAATGTAACATCGTTCATTTTTATTTTATATGTTAAGCGTGCAAAGAGAATGGGATCTCAAAGCTAAAACGATTTGACTATCGCTCAAAGCCTACTGTATTCTAATATTCATTCCCCTTGCACCTACAAGGAAATAAGCAATAAGATAATTTCTGTAAATGTTTATCTGAAGTAACACAGGGAAGATATAGGAATAAGAGTTTGTTAGAATGGTTAGTACAAGAGTAGAGAAAGTCATGTGAGTGCAACACGTCAGATTTTTTTTTCCAACCTTTCCATTTCTCTATAACCTCTTAACCCTTAACATGCTGACCTGTCATGGCATGTAATGCGTCCTCTGATTGATAATCAGAGGATATGGTTGGTGAATTTATTTTGATAATTCTCCTGGTCAGGTTGGTGAGACCCGTAAATCAACGACAGGTGTGGTCCTCCCCTCCCCCCCCCCCCCCCCCCGGGGGTTGTGAGAGAGCAATGTGACCATCAAAACGTAAAAATATGGTGCTCTAAAATCTGGTCACTTTTATTGCTACATAGCTCTCCATTGTGAAAAATATTGGAGAGCAAAAGGACTAATGACTTCATTGTTAGAAATCCAGCATTAACCAACAACAACAACTTTCTTCCCATTGGAAGAATTTTTTATTTTCTCAAAAATGCTGGTCATAAAAATTAATTTGGAATAAAATAGCTTATATAAAAAAATTTACATGACCAATAAAATGCATATCTTGAGTTTCCTAGGAATAGCCTGGAAGTCCTTTTCATTTGGAAGGAATTTTGTATAACGTAAAGCGATATATCAAAACATACTCCACTAAAAATATACATCCTCTTAAAGCACATAATTTATTTAAAATAACTTTTCTTTGTCACATAAGTCTGTTCTGAGATACTTGTTATTTTAATGCTTCAATACTTCATTCTTTTAAAGTCCTGCTGATATTCAGTTGTTTCTCATGATTGTAAAAGCTGTATTGACTTTTGGGGCCAGCATTTAGCATCCAGTTCTTAAACATTTGATTATTGCTTTTTTTCTTTACATCTACCTAGTTAAGTTCTGTCACAACTATAAACATGAGTAGCACAACGAAGAATAAAACTATCCAAAACACTTTCATACCGCTTATTAACTATAAGTACCAGGACAACCGAGCTTCGCTTGGCTTTTCTTTTCCTTTTTATTTAATTGTGTTTTTTTGGGAGACGATACTTATTTAGATAAACTTGAAAAGCAAAATGTTAACTAAATATAAATTAATAATAATTAATATTAATACAATGTTCCTGCCACCGGGACGGTGTATGAGACCAGTTAGGGATAATGTTTGTTTTAACCTCTTCAGGGATATGGACGTGAAATCACGTCCATTTAAAATGCCTAGAAAAATAGCTTTAAAATTTTGTTTTCCTGAATTTAGAAAGTATTGAACTTCAGTGGTATCACAAGGAAAAGCACATTTCACCCAAAATTTTCAGGTGTGTAAATCTCATAAAAGTGATTATACATTACAAATAATAAAACTAAAGATGGAGAAGAATATACTTTATTATCTTTTTTACAGGATTGCCTCTGGAGCATGTAAACTCGACGTTTTCCTTTTTTTCCTCCTCCTGCCTCCCAATTTAAGAAGTTTCTCATTATGTTCAGTTCCCAGTGTGAATAAGTGAAATGTGCTTATGTGTACATTTCAATTAACTCTCTCAGGGGTCTCCGTCTAGGGGATATGTGAATAGTGACCACAAGGTACCCAAGCTGAGCAGAACATTACTTCCACTTACTGGTGCTTTGCTCCTCACTGTAACTTTTCTATCTGACCTTACCTTGGTCATCTCTTGTTCTCTTCCGACCCTGATGCTATTAGGGTTCCCGAGAGCTAGGGAGTCTTTATTTTTCCAGCCTCACCATTTCTCTAATTTCTCTATAAAATCTTAACCTCTAACATGCTGACCTGTCATGGCATGTAATACGTCCTCTGATTGGTAATCAGAGGATATGGTCGGTGAATTTATTTTGATAACTCTCCCGGTCAGGTTGGTGAGACCCGTAAACCAACGACAGGTGTGGTCCTCCAGACATTCTGGGGGTTGTGAGAGAGCGATGTGACCGCCAAAACATAAAAATATGGTGCTCTCTAAAAAGCGGTTACTATTACTGCTATTGCTGTCTTCAATATCATCAGTGAAAAATATTGGAGAGCAAGAGGATTAATGACTTCATTGTCAGAAATCCAGCATTAGCTAACAACAACAACAACTAAATATAAATTTTCATCCTAATTGTTGGAGCCATTTCCGTGACGAGGCCTTTAATATTTTGGCTTATTTGTTGAAATTGGCCCATTAACAAGAAATTATGGCCAAAATAAGGTTTCGACTAATGGTACTGTTACGCATAGACTAATATAGCTAAGTCAACTTTCTTTAGGTTTTCTGAAAGTTCTTGATGAGACCTTTAATATCCTGGCTTGTTTGTTTAAAGTGGCCCATTAACAGACAAATTATGGCCAAAATAAGGTTTAGAGTAATTTTGACTGTTACGTGTAAAATCACGTTTTTTCAGGAATGACACCTATATAGATAAACTTAATAAGTAAAACCCTGTCTGAATACAAAATTTGATCGAAATCCTTAGAGCCGTTTCCAAGTTGTGCAGAATATATTTATATATAAGAATTGCTCGTTTAAATATATAAGATACAGTGTTATACAAAGAACAGATAATTACTCAAATGTCCTCTGAAGGCTTTCAAACAGCACTACCGATCATCTGTAGCAGCACGTATGACATGTCCAAATTCTACACTGTTCGCTTCAAATCTCAGTTTAGGGCCTCCAGATTTCTGTGTCATATTGAACAAGCTTTCCTCTCAATGATGTCCCATAGTTGATAATCCAGTGGATTCAGATCTGACTTCCCAATGCCCAATCTTGGTGTGTTATGAACTTGCGAACATGCTTAAGCCACTGTTGCACGTGCTTAGCCTTATGAGCTGGTGCAGAAAAACCCAGTGTTATATAATATTGTAAGTCTCCGCACAACTCAACTACCATAGGATAGTTCAGTGTTGGAAGATTTTCAGTGTGTTACATCTTTGGAAGATGCTGAACCAAAATACCATGTTTGAATGGCATTGAATTTTTCAGTCCTGATTCTACCTCTCAAACATTGCCCACACTTGGCTTGTGTGTTTAAAACCATCAGTAACTTGCTTGGCATAAAATAACAGTTATCATGTAAAGGTTATTTAATTAAACCTGGTACATAAAATACCTACGATTGTAAGTTGCTCTTGGGGTATTTATCTCAGATGTGAGATTCCCTAGTAGTCTCCCAGTAAAATATGAATAAGTTGTGGAATTTAATTCATATTGGCAAGTTGCCATGGTAGCTCAGTGGTTAGAGGAGCTGCATGTGAAGCAGAAGATCCGTGGTTCAAATCCTGACTATGGGAGTCAATTTTTACTTTCTCTACTATGTTTAGTAAAGTAGAGGAAGTATTATGTTCCACCCAAAAATTTGATGTCGAGTTTTCACCAGAAATGTATGTTTTGAGACTGCCTGTATCAAAAAAAGCATTTTTAGAAAAAGGTCTGTATGTGTGTCTGTCAGTCAGTCTGTGGACAGCATAACTCAAAAACGAACTATTTGCGGTGGTAGCACATTTGCTTACCAAGGTTCGATTCCTGGTACCAGCGCGGGGGGGGGTTCTCTCACTGGGAGACCTGGACGGGGTACACTCAGCCTTGTTAGGTCCCTGAGAGGCCAGTTGAGGAGCTACTTGATTGAAAAGTTGCGATCTTGGTTGCATGGACTGCATAACCAGCCAAGAGGGACCAGGGTGCTGAGCATTAGTACTGCACCATACTCATGATGCCTGTGGTAGTTAGAGGTGGGGGACACAGCAGCTAGGCGGTAAGGGCTGTTGTGCCTTGGATCATCAACATCACCGCCGCCGCTGCCGCCACCACCACCATCATTATCATTACCACAGTGATATGCCTTGTTTCAGTATCCTTGTCCTATTTTAGTCCGTCATTTTCTCAAGTTATGTTAAATGTGAATTCTATATAAATATGGTGGTAGTTTATCCCCATGGGAGCTATAAGAATTCATTACATGTTCAAAAATATAATTTCATTGTATATTCTAGTGGCAAACAGTGAACATTCCACTGAAACTATTAATATAGCATTTTTGTGAAAGTGGACATGTCAAAATGTACTGTGAAAAGTCATGTGAGTCATGCATCCATCCCCCAACCCTACAGATAATCCTTATATAAGGGATGAATATTTACAGGAATTAAAGCAACCTGATGTGTACATTTACAGCATTAACCCCCACAAAATCTTTTGTACAGAATTTCACATTTTCAGCAAGCAGTTATTCTCTCAGATTCCAGGGCAGCAATTATAGCAATTACTTCCAAGTTGTCACCAAAAAACCAAACAATTATAGAATGTTGGAAAATTCTTACCCATCTAACAGCACTTCCAAAACACCTAGTCTTCCAATGGATACCAGCTCACTGTGGACTGAGTGGTAATGAGAAAGCTGATTTTCTTGTAAAAAAGGGTACCAGCAGTGTACAAAAATCTATAGTTAATCTACCATTTTATGCAGCTAAAAGATTAGTCGACTCTGAATTAAAAAAAAGTATTGCAAAATATTGTTATGAAAAATCAAAGAATAAAAGGTGGGAACTACCAAACATTCAAACAGTAATTCCTGAGTATCCTCGAAAAACAGTAGTTGCAGCCTTCAGGTTGATTACAGGACATGATTGTCTGGCAAAACATTTAAACAGAATTGGGATATATTCTTCACCACTCTGTCCTCTATGTGATCTGCAAGAGGAAATGGATCGAGACCACCTTCAAATATGCCCGGCCACTTCTAATGCCCCATCCATCAGTGAAAAATATTGGAGAGCAAGAGGATTAATGACTTCATTGTCAGAAATCCAGCATTAGCTAACAACAACAGCATTAACCAACCATATTTTTTTTGCAAAATGTGTAGTTTTGGCATGTAAGGGATTTGGGAAATTGATTTTAATCTTTAATTTAGTTTTTCTCATTATGAGTTTTTTTTTAACTTAACTGCTTTTGCATACCCAGTTGAAATTTTATATTCAATTCAAATATGGAAAATCGCTAGGAAGAAGCGCTGGAACAGATGCAGTTCACTGATGGTATGCTGGCAACAGAAGTGTACTGTGTAAGCATTTCCTATCCTTTCTTGCTTAAAAGTATGAAACAAGCTTACCTCCAAGTGCGTATGTTCTCGAAAACATTTACAATCATATAGAGAAAGTCATTAAAGCAGTTGATTTGTTCAATACAATTGTTATAAAAGCCAAGAAAATTACATAGTAAGTACGACTAATACCTATGTGAAAATGTAGTCGATTGGCCAATAAATTGGATTCTTTTAGGACTAGGTTGTTTGTTCCAAAAATAATTCATCATTAGGTGGCTTTATTTCACTTTCATGCCATTCTATGTGAGTAAATATGTAATATTTTAATCTCTCCATTTTTAAGCTTCATTAGTAAGCAGGGCCCCCAAAATTTATTTGCAGGGGAGTCCCCATAGCCTTAGCTATGCCACTGTCTTCTAGGCCTAAAATGAACCAGAGATTTAGCAGATCAAGGAAAATTAGCCTGGAAACCGAGTTGTGTTTGTTTATTTAGCATTATTTAAACATAAGCTGTATCTACATTCGTGCCATTACATTAGAATTCTATAATTAAGTTTTAAATTGCTGTATTTTTGCTCTTAACATTTATGTTCATTTGTTCTTATTAACAGAGACCCAAAATGTTTGAATCTGGAGAACATTTTTGGCTTCATACTTAATGTACCTAGTGATTACAAGCTTGGCTTTGTTATGCTACCTCTACGTCGCCGGCATTGGGTCACAATCAGACAAATAAATGGCAGCTACTATAATCTCGACTCTAAATTAGAATCTCCGCAGTTGATCGGCAGTGTAAGTATATTGTTTGTAAGCATGAATTATTACTATTAGTATGCACAGATTCAATATTCCTTTCTAGAGGTGATTTTTTGTTAATGGTTCTCAAAAAGTTTTTAGGCTTTAAATAATCTAAGTATTTACAGATAACCCTAAGAGCACAGAACCATAAATTTGCATAACAGGAAGATATTCGTGGTCCATAGCTACTTACCTGAGTTGGATTCCTTGTCCCTTGATGTGCACTAATCAAGTAGAATGTTTTTCTTTTTTTGTGGGAAGATGGTTCCATTTATATGCTGCATTTAACATTAATTAAAGCTTCTCGAGTTACCATCTGTGTAATATGTATCAAATTGTCCAAGCTTTCGGCTATCAGATCACCTTTTTCTCCTACTGTGGCCAACTTTTAAATGGACCACTTTGAACACAAAGCCTTGCAGTCTGTGCCACTGAGATCCAAAGCATTCTACCAGTAGAGTCTATTTATTCAACACGTGTGCAGTTGGGTCACAAAGGAAATGTGCGCTACCCACAACTAATGACTGTCATAAATCCATCTTCACACTTCAGAAAAGGCAAACCTCTATCCATGTTCTTGAAGACCCAATAGCAACCCTGATTTTAAGGGATGACAGTTAAATGTTAGCCCCACGTGGAGTCTCAGTTGGCAAAATTCTGAATTTCAGTTCTTTTCTTTTTCATTAGCTACAGAGGTTCATGTTAAGATGTTGCGACTCTGCCTGAAAGGACTCGAGAGAAAGGGACCGTGTTGTAAAACAATTATTAAGATTTCTCAACGAGGCAGTCGAACTGCAAATATGTTGACTAAACAACCTCTCTGTGGATGACACATCTGTGATTTGGCAGCATAGGAAAGAAGCTCTACAAGCCTTCCTCTCATACTTCAATAGTATTCATCAAAACATTAAATTTACCATGGAAATTGAAAATCTAGGTTCTCTTCCATTTTTGGACATCTGAATTTATAAAAAACAAGATGGTACATTAGGGCACAGTGTCTACAGAAAAGTTACACATACATATCGCTATCTTGATGTGTGTAGTCATCACCATCCGATCCAGAAGAAAACCATCCTTACTACCTTGTTTCATCGAGCTTATGAAATTGCAAAGACCACTTATCCCAAGAAATAAATTATTTGATAAGCACCTTTAAAAAGAATGGTTACACAAACAGACATTCATCAAGCACACTGGAGAGTAGAAACCGCTCCACAGACAATCACAACATAGATGAAGATGGAAAATCTAAAGGAAAGGCGTTTTTCCCCTTCTACAGTACAATCTCAAATAAAATTGCATGAATACTCAAAAAATATAACATTGAAACAATGTGCCACAAAAAAAGCTGAGACAGTATATGAGACCAGTTAAGGACAATCTTTGTTTTAAAACATCCGATGTTTACAAAATTCCTTGTTAATGTGGAAAGACATATATAGGACAGACAGGTCGTACGATTGAAGAGAGACGCGAGGAACACAAACCAATCTACGACTACTACAACCAGAGAAATCAGCAATAGCACAGTATAGTCTCAACGGTGACCACAAAATTTTATTTTATGAGGTCGTGGTTTTATGCTGCAGTAATCGACATTACGACAGACTCGTAAAGGAGGCAAAGAGCCAAATAATTTTAATAGGACAACAGCCCATTACTGAGCACAGCTTGCACAGTAATACTTAAAAGAAGGCTGTGATTTTGAGATGGCCATTTATTTCTTATGCAGTTTCCGATGAAGCCATGAGTTTGAGATGGCCATTGATTTATTAATTAGTCCTTTCCTGATGATGGCCATGGAGTTTGAAATGGCCTAAAGGTTGAACAACTTTATACATCTAAAGTAAGAACAAATTAGAAGCTAAAAGCTTCACTTATCTTAGTAATATTCTATAGCTTTGAGAATGAGTTGGAGTCAACTCGAAACATTGTCAGCACCAAAGAACTTGCAATATTACTAAGACAAGTGAAGCTTTTAGTTTCTAAAGTAAGAACAAATTAGAAACTAAAAACTTCACTTATCTTAGTAATGTTGAAGTTCTTGTTGCTTCACTGTTAATAGCTTCATTTTCCTTAATTAATTTTAGTTTCTAATTTGTTCTTACCTTAGATTCTTGTTGCTTCACTGTTAATAGCTTCATTTTCCTTAATTAATTTTAGTTTCTAATTTGTTCTTATCTTAGATTCTTGTTGCTTCACTGTTAATAGCTTCATTATTTCCTTATTTAACTTTATACATACACGGTTGGTAACCCGAGAAAGCTTAATTAATAATCATCGCTGCAAAAGTTTCAAATCTTATACATTTAACATTTAGGTGTCATATTGGCAGCCTTGTTTTTGGATCAGTGGTCATGGCAATGGTATTGATGTGTTTACTTTTTGTGTTAATCATTGGGATGTATTTAAATATGTGTACGCACACACACATTTATACTTGCAGAAGTTAGGGAATAATCCTGACTAAACCCTTCAACCTTCAACCAGGAATGGTGCCTGGAACCTCTGCATTTGGAAACTAGCATGCGATCCATTAGACCACAGAGGAGTCAGATCAAATTTATTCACAATCTTGTGAATAACTTTGCTGGAAGGAAGCAGTTGCAAATGAATTCTGCACAAACATCAGCTGACTTAACATTTGTATGACATTTAACCATGAAAATGCTGCTATCTTAAATTCTTTGACTCAATCTCAAATGGATTTTTAGTAAATCCATATCTATGAGACACTTTATATTTCCTTATATGTCAGATGCAATAGAAATATGGGGGTACTGTCCAGGAGTGCACCTTGACTGAAGGCTCCTGCAGAAAAAGGCTAAATTTTAATTTAAAAAAATACTACTCTTGTGTAAATACATTTAAAGAAAATAAAATATACTTTATGTATATAAGGTAATCCTCTTTACTATAAACAAGTTGAGTATGAAAATAAAGATGTACAGAACTATTATACTAGACATAATAATGACTATTACTAGGAAATGGACTGCCAAAAAATCGACTGACAATGTTTATACAATGAGACAAATGTTATATAACAAACTGCCATCAATCATCAAGACTTTAAATGGTACAAAACAGAGTAAATTAAAACACTTCTTAATAGAAAAATGTTTGTACAAACCTAATGACTTAAAAATATGTGTAACTCTAATTTGCATATATTTGAATAAGTTAGTAATAGTGATGTGAATCTAAATTATTATAAAAACTGAATCGGTGTTGAAACACTTAACATCACTTACATGTAAATATTTATCTTGACTGGTTTCAGGAGCTTAAATTGGTCCCATCATTAGAATTGTCCAGTTGATTCTTGTGGATGCTGTTTGATGTGTGGTTGTTTAAGTTGACATCTAGCTAGTAGAGCAATTGAACCTTATTTTGGCTTTTTCTTCTCTTCTTATGGACCAATTTCAACAAAGTAGCACTTTAAAGTCCTCTTCCAGGGCTATCAGAATACAGTAAGAAAGCTGACCTAGCTATATTAGTTTGTGTTACAGCTCATCCCGTCTATATGTTTGAAATAGAAATACAATGTATTACATTTTACGGCTGAAATGATGGTCCTTATGAAATATTTATATGTACCTCTATATCTCTTTCTCAGAAACAACTTAACTATTGCGACAAAAATGTTTATTTAGTTAATGTTTTGCTTTTCAAGTTTATCTCAATAAGTATCTTCTCTCAAAAAACAAGATTTCACAAAAACGGGGGAAAACCTCTGAGCGAACCTCGGTCACCCAGGTACTTTTTATAATAATGTGTAACTCTATTGTTCTTACATATAACCTTTATGTTATATAATTCTCTGTATCTTATGTAAATAGTTTGTTTCTAATTTGTACAGATTGGATGAGTTGTAACATTTTGTAAGTAGGTATTTATCACTGTGACAATGCATGAAACTTGTATAAGTAGATAATAAAGGAGTTAAAGCTGAACTACAGTACTGTTTTGAGGCAAAGTTCAAGGAGAGGAGGGGAAACTTGTAGGGGAAACAGCGATGAGTGCCATTTGCAGCCACTGAGAATGAAAACATTGTGCATACAGTGAAAGTTTTTACATGACAGCTCTCTATAATTTCAACTTTTTCTGTTATTTAGGGTGCAGATGTGATCGAGTACCTGTATGAACAACTGGAGTGTAAAGAAAAGGAATTGTTCATTGTTGTTGAAAGTGCAGTGGAACAAGCACTGACATGGCAGCATGCCATGGGTGACAACAATCACATAGATGGCATTGTTGGCCCTACCTCACAAAGACTTATTAATAGTGCAAATAACACAAGGACGATGCACACCACTACTACCGTAGATGTGCAGCGGTAGTGATTGTGTTTATTTTTATTTGCTACTAACAACCTACAAACACAAAACCAAAGGAATCACCTTTTATCGGATAGAACAAAACATAGTGGTGGCTGTGGTATTTCCTTCTATGATTTGCAATAAGTATACAAGCAATCCTGTTGCACAAGCAGAATCAAAATACGTAATAGCAGTTGTATTATCTCAAGGGATCAATTACTATCATTTTATTGAATCATAACCATGATGGTTGTTGTTATGTTTGATTTATCTGAACCTCTGTACAGTAATTATATTGTATTTCTATATTTACCAAAATAAATAACAAATCACATGCTGTTTTTTAAAAGAACTCCTTATATTAGAACATTTTATCTTTGTTAGTAACTACATTTCTTATAACCAAGAGCAACAACCTGGTATCTACCACTGCTGTAATCTGTGTTACACAATACTCCTTTTTTAATGTATGTATTATTATACAAATAATAATTATAAGTTTAATCACAACAATACATGGTAAATCACTCACATATGAAACAAACTACTGTGTTTCATTGCATAATCATTGCCAGCGCACAGTGGTTGCACCTTGATTTATAAACAAGCAATCAATACTTAGGTATTTCACCATATAATGGCTGCATTAATCTTGCAGGTCTTCAGTATCGAGAAATATTGAAAAATAATGTGCTCCCTCTGTAACCTGTTAGGTTCACAGGATAGAGGTGTGCAGCATATTGTAATATATTCCTCATTGTTGATGCTATCTATTTGACAACTGCCGAGATAGCTAGCCCATCATTGAATCTGATTGGTTCAAGTACCTAAAGTGTAGGAATTAGCTGATGTGACTGAGTGGGATGTGAACCATTTAGTTAGAATGCACCAAGTCAGTAATTATCTTATTTAAAATAAGCTTCGCTTATCTTGCAATATTACTAAGATGAGTGGAAGCTTTTAGTTTCTAATTTGTTCTTATTTTAGATTCTGTTTTTTCACTGTTAATAGCTTCAATTTTCTTTAATTAACTGTCTTATTCTTCAATTGTGCATGGCTGTCTGTTTCTCTAGTTCTAACGAGTGTTTATGTATACTAAATGTTCACATATATCTGTTACAATGACCTTCACTTATTATTTGCCTATTTTAACTTTTTTTATAGGCCAAATTACAAACTTGTTCAGTAGTCCAGTAAAATTGACAGCAATTAAAAAGTAGACATGATTCAATCGTATATAAACACTGTAAACATTAAGAGGTAGAACTGGAACTTAAAAATTCAATGCCACAACTGGGATTTGAACCACAGACCTTCCGCTTGCCGGGCGGACGCTCTAACCACTGAGCTATTGTGACAAACTGCCAGAATGGCATTAAATTCTCAAGCCAGTTCTACCTCTTAAACTTTGCCCACACACGGCTTGTGTGTTTAAAAACACCAACAGTAAGTTTGTTGGCATAAATAAATAATAATTACTGTAAACATTATTTTGAACTTGGTCCTCCTTTAAAGAAATCAATTAATTTGGCTTTTTTTTTTTTTTGTGTGTGTGTGTAGTGTTTAACACCCGGTTTTACTTTTGGTTACTTTCAATGAAAAAACTGAAGCTTTTAACATTGAAGCAACAGAATCTAAAATAAAAACAAATTTAGAGACTAAAAGCTTCACTTATCTTAGTAATTGCTGCAAGTTCTTGAAATTAATATACTTGAAAGCTTGAAAATTTGGTGGAACACATCATGAAACACATCAGCTGTATATTAATTTCAAAAACTTACAACAGTTACTAAGAAAAGTGAAGCTTTTGGTCTGTTGTTGTTGTTGTTGTTAGTTGGTCTATACATTTGTTTTTATTTTAGATTTTGGTTGCTGCTTGATGATGTGATCCACAACTTGCATTCTATACCAAGCATTTTTTTTTTTTTTTTAAATAGTGTTTAGCGCCCACTTTTAGTACTGTGGCACCACAGGTGGTGACACAGATGATACATGGAATGAAGATGGAGCACCGGTGGAATGAGATGGCAGGGAACCCGGAGGAAACCTGCCCCAGTGCCACTTCGTCCACCATGAAACCCACATGTGGTTGCCTGGGATCGAACCCAGGCCACTTTGGTGAGAAGCGAATGTTAATTTGGCTTGCTTCACTTTTCTTGCATTAAGTGCATACAGCTCATTTTGTTACTGGTGACTATACGCAGCATGGTATATTCAATTTCTAAGTCTGAAACAATTTCGTTCATGGTTTTGTGTGGATTAAGTTCCACCTCTCGCATGAAGTTTACTTTCTGATCTAATGTATAATGCTTCCTTTTTCTGTTTTCCATGGCTGACTAAAAGCAATTGAGAACTGAAAGACAAAACAGCAGAAACTGAAAAAGTTTAACTTTATTTCTCGTTTGTTGCTACGACACTGTTGTGCTGACAACCACCAGCTCTACCAGCAAACATCTTTGTCTTTTTATTTCCATGGCTGAAAGCCACCCACTCAGCTTAAATCTTTGTCAACAGTGGTAAGGAAAATAGGCCTTGAGTTTCTTTTAAGATAGTGTGCCCCATAGGCTCATTATAATTATGTAAAGCTCAGTTGTATTTCACTGAAATTTAATATGTATAACAGGGAATAACATATAAACAAGGTTCTATTAACACGTTTCTAAATTACATTTGCTGGGACCTACAAACATTTACGTATAAATACAAATTACTTAGAACTGGGTTACGTATAAAGCAGGTTCATCTGAATTTATTTTTACTATTTATTTACAGGTGGAGGTATTTGCATTGCGGTGTCAGCATAATTTTTTTTCACCTCGTTTCCTTTCAACTTTGAACAGCATAATATGGACGTGCTTCAGTATTCTCAGACTTGCTCTTGTTCCTGTTACTACTTTCAATCACTGAAAGTTAATACAGTCAGTCTTAAATAATTTATTCTTTACATGATGGTCGCACTATGTATTTTTACTTTACAAAGAAAGCATAAAATGTCCAATGATTATGCAATAAAATATGGTACTTTTATGTGAAGTAACAATGAGGCAATGTGCTTTGCACAGAAGAGAGTTGGCAACCTAGTGCAGGAAGCAGAAGATACACTTGGAGAGAGAACTGCCCATTGGTGGTAGCAGACTATTTTCACCCTTGATGTACAAATCTCTCCTAATGATTCTACTGTCTCTGACACAGCTCAAATCTTGCAGGAGCAAACCATTGTTTTTAAAAATGTTGCTACAAACCCAAGAGTGGTGCAGAATATTAATATTTACTGGTTAAAAGGTAGCAGAATGCCTTTATTAACTGCAGAATTAAGAAATGTTATTCACATTATGATACCTGCTCTCTTTCTCTTTACCTTCATGAAAAGTCAGGGCTGGAAATAGAGGGCTGAAACTATACAAAGAAGTATCTAGTTCATGAAGAAAAATTCAATGCTGATAAATACATTTGTAGGAAACACTTATGGTCAAATGGTGTAGTTCCGGACATAAAAGGAACGACCAGTAGAAAGCTGGTGTAGTTAACAAGCATTATGTAATTGTTTACAGCATCAGTAGTTTCTTTTACTGTTTATATGTTTACTAATTTTGGTTTGGGGGATTTTCTTGGGAATCATGTTGCATCTTTGGAAGAAGACAAACTTAAATACTAAGTTTGGTATTTATTAAACATTTCGCTTTTGAATTCAGCTGTTAAAAGATATACATGAACTTTTTTTAAAAAATACTTTCTTCAGATTCAGGGGGCCTCAAAATTGTATTTCCTATTTAATGTTGATATGAAATTTGTGGGTGGAATGCAATACCTTTTCTACCTACCAGGTGTGTGGTAGAGAAAGTAAAAGACTGATGGCATAGGAATTCTTAAGCAGTTGTCTTAAACTTTTCCACTACAAAGAATGCAAACAAGAGAGGCCAAGGGCCAGTGACAGGTAAAAACCAGTCCGAGCACTGTCTGCTGACACGAAAATAAGGTAGGAGGGTTGGTAAGAGTAGTTTGTTATCTATGAGTTGACATTCTTGCCTATAGTCCTGTGACAGTTCAACCTTATTTCCTTCCATCCTGGCTTCCGTGCTTAGAAATTCCTATGCTTGCTGATAAGGTATAGTCAAGTAAAAAGAGAGTATGTGGCCAAAGAACATTTTGAAATGAGGGTACATTGAGAAGAAAAGAGTGATTAAAACATGCAGAAAGGAGATTTGGATCAGCTCTAGAATAATCAAGAGCCATGGAAGAGAAAGTATATGTTATAATTAACTTTATTTTATATCATCATTGTCATCATCCTCATGCTAGTGAAATGCAATGGGTTTAACATAAAAAAATAACTACAGTTATAGTTAAATTTAATGTTCACATTAGATAATAAATTTAACTAGGATAGCTAGAATGTAACTATATGTATGCCAAATATTTGCTTTTTAGTTTGACTCAAGGTATGATTGCTGCATAAATTGTACAATAAATTATGGTAATATGCGCTGTATGTAAAATGCTACCTGTTGAATTTAAGAAAGATTTAGTAGTGTATCACACAGTGCTGAGACAGTATGTCTTACCAGCTATAAATAGCGCCGGAAGAAAGCTTTGACCTTGATCCCCACCTGTCACTATACCACCTTCAATCTCCTCTTTTCCTACTGTTTTCAAATGGCACATGTTATTAAGTTTATCGTGTGTGTTTCAACTGAATTGTTTTTGTGTCTTATCAAAGTATTTAGGAGTGTAATTCAGAGTACAAGTTTAAAATGACATCAAAGCGAAAGGTCATGGTTTCAATGGATAAAAAGTTGGATGCTATTAATCAAATTAATAACGGAGAAACATGAAATAAGATGGCTGCTTAATTGGGAGTTGCTGCACACCTGCTGACAAACATTATGGCACACATGAAGTGTCAACGCGACACCATTCCAGCTGAACTATTAATAACAAAGCGTTTGCATGACCGTACTTCATTCAAATGCCACACAAGTTTAAAACATAAGACTGTGGACCAATTCTTTGTTAAGAAATTATATGATTTTATGTGATTAAGATTTTTATAGTTTTTAAAGTCTTATAAACAATACATGCACTGTACTTAATTTTGTTACAAGACAGTTTTTTCTCATCATAAATGGCAAGTATGCTTATTTAAAGATTTAAGAATTTTGTTTTGCTTATTGCCCATATAACCTGGATTATCCAGATTTTTTATCTTCTGGGTTGCCTTTGGTGCCAGTTAGTTCAGATTTTACTGTATGTAAGAAATTACAAATATATTCTTAACCCCTACTGTTGTAGGCAGACCCAGGGGAAATGATTTAATGGCAGCTCCCAAAAGTTTAACATGGTTGAGATTTCACTAATTCAAAGTACAAGATTTACAAGTATCCAACAAGTCTGTAAAATATGAAGGTCTCCTTGGTAGAAACCATGGTGCAATACCATATCATGCCATGAAGTTATTCAATAATGCTGTAATGTGTTGTATAGTGGTACACGGTGCCAGGCAAATAGAATGTATGTCATCTGCGAAATGACTGATTAGAAAGACCCAGAGGAAATGTTTACTACAATAACAGGTTTATTTTCTACCACCCTGACTGATGCTCTACTTGTAAATTTAGGGCTATTACCATTGGATCTAGAAGTACATTGCAGAGTGGCATGCTACTGATTGAGAACAAACAATGCTGTCAGAGCAGCACAGCCAACTGGTGCCCTGGAAATCAAAGAACACCTTGTCAGCAGGAATGGGATGCAAGAACAACTGGATGACGAGTGTATGACATTGTCCCAAACTTAGAAGAATATCTCAAAATGAAGCACTTGCAATTGGCATGTGGAGCGACAGGACACTGTACCTCCATCAATTCCAACTCGGTGACCTGACCAAGGCTCCTGCAGATTTAGTTAGGGAAACACTTGAGCATGCGTTATGGAAATGTTTGCTCACATAAACAACCAGACCAAGCTACCTACAGAATCAGAGCATCTACCAAATTATAAGGCACAGGAAACTCTGGATATGGGCCAACAAGATGGCAGACACCTGCTCTACCAGAGCCAGAGTCCTCTACAGGCAGAGAAGACACTGAATTATATGTAAATTGAATTTACCAAAATGTAAACTGCATAAATACATACATATGAAAAATGTAAAAACGAATTAAATGTATAAGAAAGTACAGAGAGACCCAAAAACATTCAAACCGCTGCGCTGTGTTTTTCCGTTGCACACAGAAACACAATAACACAACTGTGGTACACAAGGTCACGCTTGTCTTTCACAACAGGCAGGCATTTCTTATGGCTCTGTGCAAAGAGCTACGAAATTGCTGTAGTGAAAGCCATATAAAATAACTGTGGTACATGCTCATCAACCAGATGGTCCTGTAATTAGGTTTACATTTTGTGAGTAGACTCAATAGTGTATACAATGGCCAAATTGAGCCACATTTAATATTTTTCATGGACAAGCCTTGATTCCACCTTCATGGATATATGTTTACACAAAATAATCATTATTGGAGCTCTGAGAAACCTAATATTCTTCATAAAATACCCCTTCATGATGAAAAAATTGGTGTTTGAGTCAACAGTTGATGCCTGTACATATACAATTCCTCCCCCCCCCCCCCCCCCCCCACGTTTTTTTAGAGAATTAATTGACAGGGAGCATGATTTTACCTTTTTTCAATGGGTCTGCAATAGCTAATACAGCCAATCTTTCGATGAGAAGAGTTGAAGTGTGTTTCAGGACAGAGTTATTAGTAGAGATTTGTGGCCTCCTCGGTCCTCCAACCTAAACCCCTGCGATTTCTATCTCTGGGGTCACTTAAAGCATAAAGTGTACAAGACAAACCCACACACCCTGGAAGAATTAAAACAAAATATCCACCAGGAAATTGCCAGCATTTCTCAACGTGAACTACGGCAAGTGATGGATGGTTTCCTAAAGAGGTGCCAAAAATGTATGGACAACGATGGTGGCCAGTTTCAGTATCTCTTGTAATAACATTGGTAAGTTGTTTAAGTTGTTAAGTAGTTTTTAAAATGTAAGGTATCACCCATGCTGTTCTATGTCAGCGGCAGTTGGTGACGAGTGCCGAGGACACATACAGGCAAAACACAGTGCAACCATCCGTAGTCTTTTGTATCACCCATTATAAGAAAAGCGGAATATAGTCTGGTTTTTAAAATAGATACCAGAATAGCCGAATTTATTTAAAAAAAAAAAAAAAAAGATGTCTGTAAAATCTACTTTAGAAATCTTGTTTTGAAACACACTTACAGGTTAAATATATTGTACTGCATTTACTAATACAAAATTGTGTTGTAAAACCAACATGAAGTACGAAACACTTATTTTAGGCACTAAAACAATACCATATATTTATATGCACACATGAGACATAACGGCATCTGGACAACCAAACAGTTTACCTACCTGCAAGATAAGACCTGTATGACCAACTTGAGAACTATAATTATCACCAAAATCAGCCGTATCTTTACCTGAGGTATCTTCCAGGAGCATTTGCATTTGCTGAACTGACAGAATGCCATCAAAAGTAATGTGAGGTAAATGTATTACAGTTGGCTTTTGGTAACTTCCAATGGCTCACATTCTCTATAAAATGGGCTATAGTATAACCACCATTCTGTTTATTATAGAGGAAAAAAATGTATTAATAATTTTGCTTTGGTAAAGTCAAAATCAACAATTTTATTTCTATTTTATTTGTTCACAGTCAATGAATGAATTTATCATAACAGTGGATTATATTTCATGAGATGTTCCACTAACTGGAAAAGAAACAGACAGAATCAAATATGATTTACATTTGCTATCAAATAACTTCTGAATAAGACAAACCCTCAGACAACAAGAATCAACAACATAAAGTAAAACTGAATAATTAGACTACTTAAATATTACATGTAAAAGGCAGCTTTATTTAAAAAAATCACTTCATAATTTTTCTCCAAATTAAATTAATCTTTGCATCCAGAAGTTAATTTATGGATCACTTATATGATTGAAAATTTAGGAATGAAGAGGTTCTATTACTGACTACACTTAGATCATTGGTGAGATATCTTTCAAAATATGTTAGCCCCTCCCTAGAATAATCTTGGATCCACTTCTGACTACTTTATCTCTTTAACTGATTAATGTCAGCACATAAAAGGAATTTCAAGTTTAAAAACGTAGCAAAAGATAAGTGAATCAGATTTGATATGATAATATATTTAAAATGTTACTTATCATGAAAAATAAATCATCATGCATCTAAAGAAAATCATGGAAGAAGAGAAGTCTTAAGAGCTCCCCATTTGTACTATTATCAAGTAAATACAATTCTGTATTACCTTTACAAAATGAATGGCACAGATAAATCTCCCAGGTCCATACTGTAAAAATGTAAAATTACTACATACGTTTATAACCTAACATCTTTGCTAGATTTCAGTCTAACCTATAGAATGAACTAATGAAAACTTATGGTACTAGAATTTGTACTTCTCCCTTTATAACTTAAACACCTAATATATATTTGCATTGTCAAAAGTTTGAAATTATTAACATTTATCTTGGTTTACAAGACAAGTCAGTATTCTATCACAAATAGCTCAGGTCATAAATGCAAAAAAAGAATATAAAAATAAAACTTCTGTAGCTCATGTTGTTGGTAACATGCGTCAAACTTCATGGTAACTGGAGATTATGACACAAGACAGCATTCGCAGTTAACGATTAGTAAGCCAGAGTCTGACTGGACGTGAAGGTACTGCTACGAGTCTCAGTGCAAGTTCCACAGGCTTAGGGTCCACCAGTTCCAGCTTAAACTGCTGCAGTATCTGTAAATGCAGACAACACTATCATGCTGAATGTGGACAAAGTGTACATATTTAAGAAGAAGAAGAAGAAATGCATAAATTACTGTAGAATGACCATTAACAATAGTGAAGCAAACTGAAGTATCTACATACTGCCAATATCGCATGCGGTCGGCTATGACCACAGGTATGAAGAATACATTGTCATTATGTTGTGCATGGTAATCGCAATGCTATCACTTCTTCACATCGCTACGCTACATTACCTTGTAGCTGCTAATTCTAATGCTGAATTTATATGCTTTTTTTTTTCCAAGATAATCTGAACATTTCCGAATCCAAACAGATTACACCCCCAATTATTTCAGATTAGCGGTGTCCTACTGTAGTGTAAATAAAAATTTAAATATTAATTACTGTATTTAATAAAATTTGATTTAAAATAACATGGTATTTTAATTAAGATTAATAGAGCATTTTTGAGAAAATCATAAATATCAAACAAATTTTCCATGCAGGATAAGGAAATTTTTTGAAAACCTTCATGTTACAGCTTTGGAAGATACAGAGCTTAAATTCATGACATGTGCACATGCTTGCACCTATACACCTTTTCTAAAATGTTTTTGGGGGCCTCAAAACATATATTTGATATCAAGGTTTTGGATAGAACACCATATGTTCTCTACCCACTAGATACGAATACATGGTAACAATATGAATTCCATCAGGTAACACACACACTAAACTGTATATAGGAGGCCGAGACATCAGACCAAGTCTATAGGAGTATACCTGGCAACCTTAGTTGTTTATTTAAAAGCTTTTTGATTGTGTTTAGAGATTTGTAAGACCTAATGCTTCAGACTATTTTGGACTCCCATTCTGAATATGAGTGTTACAAGAGTTCACCCTACCTTTGCAGTTGTTAGCATTATTTGAGTCTCTGCAATTTTACGACCAATGCAGGATCTTGCTCCCATTGCAAATGGCAGTGAGGCATATGCAGAATTGACTCCACTGTACTCTTTGGACTCGCCATCTCTGTACCATCTTTGTGGCCTGAAGTGATCAGGCTGGGGGAAGTTGTCAGCATCTCGTCCACTTGTGTACAAGGACAGTATAACCAATTGCTGCAATAACAGACAATTATCATCATTATATACAATATTACAATGAATGGTGGAAGGAATGCCACTAAATTTAAGCTGATAATGAACTGTGCAATACACGACGGAATCATAAAAACTCACAAAAAGCTCATGTTTGAATAGAACAGCTTCAGAAACAAAATTCCTAACAAGTTCAATCAGAAACATAATTCCTAACAAGTTCAAAATAGATCAAATAAATCACATGAATTTCTCTTCCCACTATAGAGTATTTTTATAAGATGTCTACAAACTATTCTTGCATAAACATAACAACACAAGGAATAAACTGGGATGTGCACATGCAGTGCTGTACAACAGAAATCTTTAAAAGTAATATAATTAATATAGGTGCTAAATTGACCGATGGTTTTTAAGTGTGCTTAAAAATAATGAAATACCGGCACACCGGAAATGCTGATGCACTCCTGGCAATTGACAGCGTCATTAAACAACAAAATATTTGTTTATTTTTGCAATACTATACCTTAAATGGTACAGGTACAACTAATTTAGTTCAGAACTAAATTTAATTTACAATCAATTTAAATGACACAATTCAATTTACGAGGAAGGAGTATGTATGGGATGTAAGTGGCAGCACTGTTAGCAAAGATCACGCAACATTCATTTGTTTCATTCTGATCAGACACTCAGAGTGAAGTTATCACAAGCGCTTTCCCACTCCACCCAAATTATCTGTCTCCATACCCCTAACCAATAGTCAAAGCCATCCCCGTACTGCTTGTGGGGAAGATTCCTGGACAGGCAAGGTGCAATCTAAAATTGCATCCATAATGAAAACATTGGTGCTCTTCCATGTATTGGAAGTGTAAAAACATTTTAAATGAAACAAAATGGGTCAACAGGAAGTGTAGGAATGTATTTTGCCATGATGCCTGACATCAAGGATATTTGAACTAGTGCTTTTGATGTAATGTTGCTTTTTCTTTCTTATTTTAATTTATTGGGAGGGTGCCGTCCTAGAATCCTTCATTGCCAGCCACCACTGGTTCTTTTACTTACCAGTAAATTTACTGACATGGGGCTGTCACTTTTGAGCACACTTAACAACTTTTCTGTTTTGTGACATGGCACACTCACCCCAGCAGGTACAGGATAGCCACCAATGAGACTGTCTTCAGGCAAATATCGTGTGAGGAATGGTGCTACAGGATATAAACGTAATGCTTCTCTCATGACACCACGTAGAATTGGCAACTGTGTAACATCATTAAGAGATTGCATATCCTGCAGCTCATCACAAATTTGCTGTTGTAACTCCGGATCTCTTGCAAGCAGGTACAAGATCCATTGTGCAGAATATGCAGTCTGAAACAGTTAATTTAAAATTCAGTAAAATGTGTGCATCCAATACCCATCAGTTAATAATGAAATAATTTCCCTTCTTGCTTCCCAATATATTGATGTTAGATTTTCAAAGGCCACAAGAGAGTCACAGTTTTTAAGATGTTCCATGTGCCTCTCTTTTTACTTGGACCACAGTAAACAGTATGGAGATGTTACTATTCCAATTTTGTAAAGATGTTTATTCAAATAATTATGTCCTGTAATAAGTTAGAATGAAGCAACAGAAGATTTTCTTCATAAATCAGGACCTAATGCTGATCATTTGAAATGTTCTTCCATTTTGAAGTGTTATTTATTACTTATAATTAGAAATTATTTTTCTTTTTCATGACTTATTTAACCGATTAGTGTGAGAAGCTTTGTTTTACTACAAAGTTGCCATTTCATTTCCAAAAACACTGCAGTGTTATATGATGTTAATTCATACAACTACTAAACAAAGCAATGCATTTCCCTAATTACTAACCAAGCTTTGAGATTGAATGTGAGAAAGGAAATCCATTTCTTTAGTAATTGCATAGTATTTTTATCCATGACCATTGAATAATAGCTACTTAACGATTGTTCATGTCACCATGGTTATGGTATTCATTACTGTATGACAGAAATTGTGTGCCTGAGTGAATTGATAAGAAAATTCACACTATACTGCTCGCAAAAGTTAAAGGCATGTGAACGCTGGCCAATGCTCAAACAGAGCGCTGTTGCCAAGCATAGTGCATGTACCGGCAGAGCATGTACCACATTCAGCAGCGCTGGTAGGAAGGGCAAGCTTAGGATTCGCTGGAGTCTGCAGGACGGCCCACCTCCATATGCCTTTAACTTTTGCAAAGATTATAACTTTTACCATATCAATTTATATCCATTGAATATATGTAGGGCAATGCCGTGACTGAGCAGTTAGACTGTTTGCCTACCACCTAGGCGGCCTGGGTTCAATCCCAGGGACCAGGCAGGTTATCTTTGGGTTCTCTGGTTTCCCCCGCTACTCATTTCACTAATTGCTCCATCATCACCTTTCCATTCATCCATTTTGCATGATGTTATTGGGGCATATTTGAAATAAGTCATATCATTAGAATTCAACCATCCATGCTTTGTTTGTATCTGTCACTTCCTATGTGTCTGTCTCTTTCTACACAATAGAGCTTACCCTCCAAACTGACGGAAACATACAGTTCTAAGAAAAATAATTCTAAGAAATATTACAGACAAGCATTAGATGTGAAAAACCAGTCTTTGGGACGACTGCCATTGCATATGCAAAACTGGAATGAAAATATGAGAAAAATACAAAAATTTAAGAGAAAATATTACTACAATATGAAAAATGCCAACAAAATGACAGAAAAATGTTAAAAAAGTCAAAATATGACTTTATATGGCCCATGAGAATTGCATAATTTTAATCACCATTGATAAAATTGTGCTTCTCTTATATTTTCCATGAAAAAAAAACACAAACAAAAACTGTGACATGTCATAAACATCCAGGCCCTACTTATGACTATTTACTTCTGTACTTCACATTGTCCTTCCAGTAGTACTTCTAGAGCAAGGAAATGAACAGACATACCGTATCACCAGCAGCGAGGATAAGATCAGCCAGAATTCGCACAATATCTTCATGCGGCAATTCTTCTGCGAGTAAAGCACCTAGGAGACCTTCCCCATTTTGACATTCAGGCATTAGCTGTGACACCAGTGTATTAGCTATCAATATAAAAATACATACTACATTATTAGTGTTTCCAGAACTGTGGCAAATTTAAATTAAATTCCTTTATTGCTCACAAATTACATTTTTCATAATGCTCAGAAAATAAAAGAGCAAAAGATAAAATGCTTGAAAGTAATTTATTGTTATTTAAGGCTTTGAATAAGAAGTATACAGAACTTGATGGCAGTTAAAGCCTATTAAAGTAATGAAAAAATCTGATGCGTTGCACTCACATGACTTTCCCTACTCTTGTACTAACTATTCTTACAAATTCTCATTCCTATATCTTCACGTTAGTCAAGATAAACATTTGTACAAATTATCATGGTGCTTATTTTCTTGTAGGCGCAATGGGAATATGGGAATGCAGTAGGCTTTAAGCAATAATCTGTTTTAATTTTAACTGTTTTAAGAGCTAGTCGCTATGTGAAGCCTTTGAAATTCTTTTCTCTTTGCATGGCCAAGATATAAATAATTAGTAACGTCCTCCAATTTGAGAAAAATATGTTGTTGTTGTTGTTTTCTAGTGCCTTGCATCTGGCAATGAAGCCATTAGCATTCGTGCTTTCCAATACTTTTGAACTGTAGTTTCTTCTGATCTTAATGCTTCACAGGTCTTCAAGTGGTCTTCATTCATTTCTGCTGGATCGTTACACAGGACACATATTGGTGAGGCTGAGATACCTATTCTGTAGAGATGACTTGCCAAGCAGTCATGATTTGTCAATAGTCGGAAGGCTGCAACAGCTGTTTTCCTTGGTCTCTGGGGGATTATATCTGGATTGGAAAGTAGTGTAATCCATTTTTTATCTTTGGCATTTGTTTCTATTTCTTGTAGGTATGAATGAGAAAAATTTTTAATGATCAAGCGTTTTATTGAGGAATATGAGAAATTGAATTTAGACTTTTGCTTTATTGTTGTGCCTTTCTTTGCAAGTGAGTCTGCAGCTTCGTTCCCCATGACTCCACAGTGTGCTGGAATCCATTGCAGATGAACAGTCTTATTAACTTTTTGGAGTTGTGTTAACATTTTGTAGCATTCTCTAATTTTTGTTGACTTCTTTGTAGTATTTGAACATATTCCCTGAATTGCAGCTTTAGAATCTGAAAGAATTACTGCCTTGTTAAATTTATTTAAGGGAAGATTTAATAATTGTCGGAGAGCAATGTATATAGCCTCTATTTCTCCATCATAATTTGTTGTGTCCCTGCCAACAGAATGATAAAAGGAAAAATGTGAACATGTAACTCCAGCTCCAGTAAGGTTTTCCTTGGAGGATCCATCAGTATATATGTGCAGCCATTCTTCTGTGGGATACCTAGTATTGATTGTTTCCAGAGCTAGAAGTTTTTGTATTTCTTTTGGTGTGTCTGATTTACTTATTTCCTCTATTAATTCCAAACTGAAGGTAGGTTGCAATAATTCCAATGGATTTTCTCTTATAAGTAGATTTTCTCTGGTGTTAGGAATGTTCAATTTGGATTTAATCTGTGTTACCTTTTCTAGGAAACTACTATGAGTTTTAAGGATTGAAGGGGGGAGGTTCTCTTCTGTCCATTTAGAGTTTGGCAGTTGTAACATTTTCTCGTGTTGGAGCAATGCTTGTTCTTCTATTTTTGTTGTTATTGATGGGGTCCGTGTTAAGGCAAGCATGGCATCAATAGGTGTGGATTTAACTGCTCCAGTGATTAGGCGAAGAGCCTGATTTTGTATTTGTTCAAGTTTATTGATGTTAGCATTTGCTGCCGTTATTAAAGCTTCAGAACAGTACAAGAGGTTTGGTTTAACGTACATTTTGTATGTTGTGTTAAGGACTCTCCTTGAGCAGCCCCATTTAGCACCAGCTAACCGTTTCAGGATTTGCAGTTTCTTTTCAACCTTTTCTGAGATGTTTGTTATATGTTTTTTCCAACTTAGCTTTCTGTCGAAAGTGATGCCTAAGTATTTGGCATCATCAACTGCTTTGAGTGGTTTACCATTATAATTTATGTTAATATTAAATGGTTTGTATTTTAGTGTAAATAATTCATAATTTGTTTTTTCCTCATTGATAGTCATGAGGTTTTTGGAGCTCCATTCATGTACTTTGTTTATAGCTGTTTCTATTCTGTCTTTAATTAATTTGGGTTTTTTTGGAGAGCCTGAAGTCCAAATGACTACATCGTCAGCAAATAAAGCAATTTTGGTTTCTAAAGTTGTTATTATAGATGGAAGGTCATTTATATATATGTTAAAGAGTGTTGTGCTCAGAACAGCACCTTGTGGAAGTCCTCGGTGTGTTTGTTTATATTTGGAAATGTATGTATTATATTTTGTGGCACAAAATCTTTGTGAAATAAACTGAGTTATCCATTTAAGCATGTTACTTTTCACACCTATTGATTGCAACTTCTCAATTAATTTGTTTCTCCAGACTGAGTCATATGCTGATTTAAAATCAATGAATACTGCCAAGGTATCCTCCTTTCTATTGAAAGCTTCCTTGATGTCTTGGCTTAGTAGGAGTACATTTTCACTTGTACTATGATTCTGTCTGAAGGCAGTCTGTGAACTATTAATTAAGTTGTAATATTCTAGGAACCAGTTAAGTCTAGATGCCACCATTCTTTCCATCACTTTTGCAATAACACTGTTCAAAGATATTGGCCTGAAACTATTAATTTTGTTTGAGGGTTTGTTTTTCTTTAAAATCGGGATGATAATGGCTTTTTTCCAGTCAGAAGGTACAGTCATTCTCCAACACGTGTTATATAGTTTAAGTAGGATTTCTTTTCCTTTCCTGCCAAGGTGTTTAATAAACTCTGGGTGGATCTTGTCAGGTCCTGGAGATTTTTTGTTCTGTAATTGTTCTATTGCTAAATCCAGTTCTGTTTCGTTAAAATCCTGAATAAAAATATCATTTTGTATACCTTTTGGCTTATTAGTTTCTCTGATAGTTTTTTGGATAGCCTTATCTTGTTTTTTATATGCTTGGGGTATTCTTTGTGACTGAGCATAAAACTTGTTAAGGGATTCTGCTATTTCCCTATCTGTAGTTAAGCTTTTGTTATTATGTTTTAATGGTTCAGTTGTATTTTTTGATAATTTTGTTTTATTAAGGAATTTGTATATTTTATTTCCATCTTTCCTATAGTCCACATGTTCTACAAAATTTGTGAAACTGGCCCTCTTTGCTGTAATTAATTCTTTCTTAAAAATGGCTGCTTTTCTTCTCCAATTTTGTACATCTTCTGGACACTTGGTTCTTTCGGCTTTGATTCTTGCTATATTTCTTTCGTGTTTTAACTTAGATAAAGATGGAGACCAAAAGTAGCTATATTGCTTTAACTTTCCTTTGGGGATATGTGTTTTGGCTGCTGTCAATAATATTTCACAAATTTTTTTATTCATTTCATCTGTTGACTTGAACTCTGATTCTAACAGTATATTACACTTCCCTTCTATCTCATTTTGGAAACTGGACCAATCTGCTTTTTTAAAATTCCAAGAAGTTTTAATTTTTGGTTTGTTACTTTTATTTATTAGAACTCTTATGGAGTTTATGGTGATTCTGTGGCCTGAACCTGGGTCTTCTATTATTTCTCTTTTTGTATTATCAATTATGTCAGATGACACCATCAGAAGATCAGGATTTGTACCTGAACCATTATAATGAAGGTAAGTGGGTGGATCATTTGGATTAAATATTAAATATTAATTCCATTATACTTTGAGAAAAATATAAGTATTGCAAAATTCAGACAAATATCCCCAAAATGTGTCACTCTACCAAAAAGAAAAATACATTTGACATAATTATGTCTTTTCGTAGTAAGATTTTGTCTATCTCTTATGGTGTAACAGATATGCAAAATTTAGAGGCCTTTTTGATGATAATCTCTGAAAATTCAAGATTTAATTTGTAATAAAAATATCTTAAACATGGTATTTTAATTGAAATTGTGAGAGCTATTTTTGATAAAATGAAAATTTAAAAAAATATTCTATGTAAAAGGTAATATGGGGTGGAGGAATTTTCTAGAAAATCTTTGCGTTTCATGCTTGTAAGATTCAAGTCTTAAATAAAAAGTTTGGTAATATACTTCCTGTATTATGTCTATGAATATCACTGCTTTTCCTAAAGTTCTTATTTTGTATATACTTTACAACCCTATAAACACACAAGGAATACATAAGATATTGTATCTCTTGAAAGCATTCCTACAAGATACTCCAAATTTTAAAACTAATTTTATTATCTTGTGTTTATTCTGCAGCAGCAATTTTATTGTTCATTTACCCTAGTTACACCACCTCACTCCTCAATCCCATATGAAGGTTAAAGTGCTACTCGCACACTTTATCTTGAGCTTTTAGATGGCACTGTTGTTGAAGATAGTAGCAGTAGTTTAATATATTTTAGCAGTCGTACTTTAAATTATATTTTAAAGGGCTGTGAGTTTCAGTTTCTATAATTCTTTTTTCCAGGTTACCCAATGGCTGCTGAGCAGTATGGCTCAGGCGGTAATATGTATGACCCTCATTAGGCAGGTTGCAGGTTTGATTCCCATGGCTGGCCTTCCTGACCTTGGGTTTTTTCGGGGGGGTTTCCAAGGTCACTCAAGCAAATGCTGGGAAGAATGTTTACCTTGCATCCCCTGTTTCACTTTCTTTCAATTCATTCTCCCTCGATCCAGTCTTTCCAGGTTGTAAGAGTCAGTGGTGTTGTGGGCTGTGCTGCAGTGATGCTTGGACTCTGGAAATATAGTGCTCAGCTGAGGGGAGGTACTGTGTTTGACTGGCCACCCTTCCAAGGGGACTGATTGAACAGCCGGACCAGGCTGGCTAGTCACAGGCTCTCTGTGGCAACCTGGAACTCTGTCAGGTTGAAGAACTTGCCTGCACTTGTTAGGAACCTACCATGGTTGTAGTTCCGCCTGTGATACGTCCTGGCTGCCTGTAGGATACTTTCATATTGTCCTTCCTCCCAGGGTCTGACACACAATAAACCATTGGCTGATGTGCCGGAATCTTCACTGTGACGGACAGACTCAATGGCTAAAGTAAAAGGGTGAACACACGGTTCCTTCTTTTACTATTTATATGAGTTTGCAGTATGGATGATGGATCTACTTCACGAATCTGATGTTTAAAATTACTGTTTGAGTTGGTTAAATGCAAAAATAAACTGGTATGATAATGCAAGAGAACAGCAACAAAGGTAATGCGATATGGTGAAATGTAGTATTGGAGTATAGGCAACAATGCTCTGTTGTTACTTTGGCAAAGCACAGACCTTCTTGATTCAGACCATTCACAACATTATTCCAGGGCTCAACATGAAGTGTGTGTGCAGCAGTTAGTTATTAAATGCAAAAGTTTAAGTTAATATAAAATAGATAATTACAGGCGTACAGAAGTTTGGAACATTTCCAAGATGTATGTACATCATATTTCATAATAATAGTTTTAATTTAAAAAATTCTATATTAAAAAAGATATTATTTTAATAGAGGATATACTTGTCTTACCTGTATTTAGAGCCTCATTTATTGCATTAACAAAATTTTTCCATGCAGCTAAGTTGAGTTTAGCTGCCAGTTTTGCAGGCAATAGAGACAGCTTTGCACTTTCTTCAAATATAAGATGTACAACAGAAGCAAAATGATTCACCACTTTACTCAGATCTTCTTTTTGAGATGCATATTTCTCTCCCAGCATTACAGCAATCATTACTGCAACAAAATGTTAGAGTTTAACATAATTTTATTAATAAATAGGCAATTGTTTTTTGAAAAAGTTCAACATATATTCATCTGACAAAACAGACCTTTATCAGTTAAATATGTATTTACACAGTTCTTATCATGGGCGTTGGCAGACTTTTTTTCAGGGAAGGGTCGCAAGTTGCAAGTTTGTAATCAAACAATATTAATTCATTATACTGTTGCCAAAAACTGTAAACTATATGAGTTATAGAATTTGTTGTGGATAAGTATATTAATTTGTGCTAAATAAAAATTGTTCTTTACATCAAAATTAGAACAAAAGTCTGTTAGTAATTGACTGCACATTAAATTCATTAATTTTCAAGGGGGATCTGCGGCCCCACTTCCCCCCCCCCTCCCCCCCTTCGTGATGCCCATGGTTCTTATTCAAATAGCAGAATAATACTCAAGTTAAATTATATTGTCATGGCAGCCTAGGACCCGAGTGTTGATGGTGAGAGTTGGTGGATGGTGACAGGGTCTGTTGACAGCAGGAGTGGCCCAGAGGCACTTACCTGCCTTAATGAACCATCCTCTGACAGGACAGTGGGCCATACAGAAACAATAGCTATTATGTACCATTTTCCATCTAGACTGTTCCTCTATATTCACTCCAGAGCATTCCACTTTCAAAACTCTCTCATTGTGTGAGGCACTATATAAGGGACTCTCTCGTGCCCAGAGATGAAGTTGTACTAGTTGGTCTTGTAGTAAACTTTGTTGTTGTAGTGGACTGTGGAAGTTAAGTTAAATGTTTACAAAGCATTCAGTGGACAGTGTCTGTGAATCATGCCAAGTACAGTTCAGTGCGAGTTGAAATTGGACACTTCTTTATTGTGATTCAATTTGACAATTGTTCTGTTGCTCTAAGTTTGTATAAAAGTGATCTAACTGTAACGTTAGCACAATGCTAGCTGACCAGAAGGCAATAAAGTGTGATTGGCAGTAACTGGGTTTCTCATTTGTTAATGCCACAAATGTTCCATCTATTTTCTAAAATATCTGAACAAGAATTTGACCCACTATTAGATGCTTGGCTTAAATATATCTAATTAAATATGCAATCCAGATCTAGAGGATGTCTTAGATATTGTGTCAACTGGAGTGCACTCCAGATTATCACAAATATTAAATATCTTTAATTTCAACTAAGAAGAAACTTTTCAAATCTATTTCTGAAAGACCCACAGAAGTTCCTCATGATAGAACAAAGAATATTTAAGATGGAGCTGAAACAGCTTCTCATTAAGAATACCCATAGGTGAAATTTGTTCAAAATGTTCAGAAAATTAACAAATGAGTACTTATCTATAACAAAATAAAATCTAAAATTATCAAAATGTTGAAATCTTCATGGTGTGGAGCATTTCATGTTTAGTGCTAAAAGAATAGCTAAAAAAAATAATACATTTAAAAGTGTTAAGAATAATGCAATGAAAATTTGTACATACAGAAAGCAAATTTAATAAAAGGCAAGGGTATCATGTTTATTTAACAAGGCCTTTGTAGTTTCCCCTTCTTTCCCTTTCTTTACTCCTCTCCCATGATAGCAATATTTACACTATACTCGCTACTGGCTGGACATAGTTATAACTAGGTTTCGGACATGCATTTAGGTTAGGTGCATTTCCAGTATACCCACTGGTACGTTGTTTACAAGCGAGCACTTAGGGTGCATGGCAGGCAGCACTTGGGAAGGGGAGTTAACAGTGAAACCCTGTCTGCACGTAACGATCTTCCAGCCAAAGTGCAACGAAACAGCAACCACATCCGAACCTAGTTATAACCAATGACACGTTGGTATGAAAGGCAAGTATTGATTATTTCTGATGATTCGCTAAATTGTTATTTTTTAAGCTACAACTTGCTTGCTTCATATCATGTGTGGCAGGATTTTGGTCTAGTGGCAAGCTGGTAACATAATAATAAATATTTTTATTGTCATTAAGCCGAGTACAGCAATAGACAATGTCAAACAGTATGTACCGGTTATATACAAAACAAGTAGTAGTCTTATATTTATATACAATTTTTCTAATATTACAACATACTTTCAAACATTTTAACTTAAATTCTGGAATCACTATACACATTAAAAGCTAATACAGCAATAATCAACACCCATGTGTAGATTTTATCAATAACAATATTTTATAATTTAGCCTAAGATGATGAAGTTGCTTTATTTATTGCTCTCAAAATATTCATGTATTGAATAGTATGGATTAGACACTAACCATTCGTATAATCTACTTTTAAATTTACAACCCAATAATTCTGTCAATGCAGTTGGCAAAGTATTATACAGTTTAATGCCCAAGACTTCAAAGCTGTTTGATGTTATTGAAAGCCTGTGAGATGGTAAGTTAAGTTGGTAGTTATGTCTAGTATTATAGTCATGTATGTTTAGTCTATAGACTTGGTCTGATATATTATTTTTTACATAAGTGAGTGCTGTATAAATGTATAGGTTAATCACAGTCATTACTTTGAATTTTATGAATAGAGGTTTACAGTGTGCGGTTTTTTCTGAATCTGCAATAATACAAATTACCTTTTTCTGTAATAGTAAGATATTAGAGACATGACTGCTGCTTCCCCAGAGTAGAATACCATATGATATTATGCTATGAAAAAAAGCAAAATATGTAGATCATATATATGGCTCAGGTACATGGTTTAGATCAACAAATTTGAGAAACTGTGCAAATTCACAGAAATGTAATTAAATGCCACCCAAGAAAGGCAGTTTATTGCATAGGTATTAGAAGAAAGCCTTTCCTCGAAGGCAGAAACTTATTGTAATACAACATAATAGACAAATATGTTTAAAGCTATTTTGATACTAATTTTAATTCCAGTATAAATATAAGGAGAATTTGCAGAAGGATTAAACATTTTTGTAGTTTTCAATGTAACATTGTGTTATGTTTACTGTAAAGATTTACATGTTTTTGTAATCCTAAGGACAAAGTTAAAGCTTTTCTTATAAAACAAAATTGTTTAACTCAAAAAATGCTGCTTATTTCAAGCAACATTTGCAATATTTTCCAATATAGGCATTAAGAATTTGCAGATAGATCTAAAGAAAATTAAAATGTGGCTTTTCTATGAGGTCAAGTGTATCTACCCTTCCTCCACCTTTCCTTGTCCTTATTACAGCGCCATGCCTCTAGCCCCATATTGCAAATGTCAGCAGTTCATTGGTCAGTAGTTATACCTCACTTCTTGCAATGCCCCTTAAGATGACTAGAAAGTGAGAGATGTTTTCAAACATGGCATTTTACTAAATTAGTTTTGTGCACATTAATCCTGTTTCATGCAGAGTGGTAGATATGCAGATTTCAATTTGCAAATATAAAGCGTTACAATATCAAACACAACTTTGATCAGAAGCACAGAACAAACTTTGGCGTCTTACAGTATTTATTTACAATTATTTCAAAAGGTACTTTTTGAATACTCGTATTTGTAAACATACAAAAGGGACAATATGATTCCACTGTTTAGTGGTTTAGTTTCATATTAGTTTATTAAATATGTTGTTAGCTAATGCTGGATTTCTGACAATGAAGTCATTAATCATTAATCCTTGTGGTGACCACAAGGTACCCAAGCTGAGCAGAACATTACTTCCACTGTTTTGCTCCTCACTGTAACTTTTCTATCTGACCTTACCTTGGTCATCTCTTGTTCTCTTCCAACCCCGATGCTATTAGGGTTCCCGAGGGCTAGGGAGTCTTTATTTTTCCAACCTCTCCATTTCTCTGATTGGTAATCAGAGGATATGGTCAGTGAATTTATTTTGTTAATTCTTCCGGTCAGGTCGGTGAGACCCATAAACCAACGACAGGTGTGGTCCTCCAGACATTCTGGGGGTTGTGAGAGAGCGATGTCACCACCAAAACATAAAAATATGGTGCTCTCTAAAAAGCGGTTACTATACTGCTATTGCTCTATCAATATATTAAATATTGGAGAGCAAGAGGATTAATGACTTCATTGTCAGAAATCCAGCATTAGCTAACAACATATTTAAAACATAATCAAATAAATATTACCTAGGTACCTACTATGCACATACCCCTTGCTTATATCTAATAATAAACCTTAAGAAGACCTCTAGATTACATAAAATATGGTTAAAAATAGCTTTTTGTCATCTTGTCTGTCATGGAAAGGGATTCCTGCAAGACAACCGATGGCTGATTGTGTGTCGGACCCCAGGAGGAAGGATGATATGAAAGCACCCTACAGACGGCCAGAACATCACGCATAGAACTACTAAGGTGGGTCCCTAACAGATGCAGCTGCAATTCTTCAGCCCGACAGGGTTCCAGGTCGCCACAGAGAGCGCGCCACCAGCCAGGTCCAGCAGGTCAATCAGTCCCCCCTGGCGGGACACCGTATTTCCAGGGCACACGCTCCACTGCAGCGCATCCTACCGGCGAAGGGAAGGTGGGGCATGATGGTGAAGGTAACTTTAAGCACTTGCAAAGTGGGTAAAAATAAACAAATAAAAGCTCGTTTGATTGGATTTGTTTATTCAACTATTAAACTACAATAATGTATGCACAGAAACTCGCAAATGTGGTGGATTTAGTTATAAATAACCTGATTTGAAAAAAAAAAAGTGCGTTTTCTCCGTATGCGGGGTAAGATGGGGAACCAACATTAATATCATTGTATAGCTTAGATAAATAAAGATTTCTGAAATAATCAATGATGAAAAAATTAAAAGGTTTAAAGGTATGACTTTGTAAATTTTAAAATCAAGTTATTTACATCTCATTTCGGGTCTTAATCTATTTATCTTTTCCGCTTAACTGCCTCATCGTCAGCACAGCCGTTATGGGCCCAATGCCCACATGCAATACACCGTATTAAGAGAAGTCGTAGCCATCTTCATCTTTTTTACTGTAAGTAAGCCAAGGGAAACTACTTAACCAGGAATTCTGGAATCTTCCTTCTAAGCCCTCCGGAAACTCGTAACATTTCGGTGGAACCCAGGAACCCACAGACTAGTCAAGACTCTGTAATTGGCATCGTCATTGGGCAAATCTTGATCCACAAAGTGCCCTATGATGTCAGATTCGTCGCAATCATTAAATGCAGTTGTTAATGAAATCTGCAATTCACTGTCATTGCTACTGCTGACATTCGCAGTAACTGTAATGCAATCACCGTTTGTCTCTTGTTCTCTGACTTCAGCACACGTGCTTTTCACTTTTAAATCTGTAGCTTGATCATTATTGGATTTTCACCAATATCTTTTATGTCGCAAGAATTGTCTCCGACTTCAAGACGCGCCTTTTTAACAAACTGTAATAAATTCCAGGACCTCCTAAATACCTAGAGGGTCCTGGTTTGATACCAGAAGGTCTACCCACCTGAGCCTGCCTGTCGTATTGTAGACAAATCACATTTATTAAAATGCTAGTGACTGCGCTGCGCCAAGATGAAAACCTTGGGTACAGAAACTCAGCGTTTAACCAACCCGCGTCACCGACAGCAGTATAAAATATGGAGATTCTATTCTATTAGTGGTGTTTTGAAAACCGTTAATAACCTTTCAAGATTAATGTGAATTTAAACAGATAAAATACTTGACAGCGCACTTAATAATTGTGGCCGTTCCATATGGCTGTTTAAACGATCGTTACTTAATGTCCCGATGTTACACGTACTCGCCTAGTGGTAAAGAAAAACTCCAATAACTCTTGAAATAATCATCCAATCGAAATGTTGCTTATTACAAAACTTAACATCGTGGGTAAAACATTTGCTAAGGAACATTTTTGCAAAAACTCCCCAAAAGGCAAGTTATTTTGATTTATTTAATTTGGGCACCATCAGAATCCTTCCATCTCAGTGGTCTATTCTTTAAGTGGGACCAACTACCAAAGGTATTACATATACAAATTGTTATAGAAATCGGTTGGGCTATTTTGCGTGATCATGGGGTAACACACATATAGTATTTATAGCAATAAAGTAGGATATGACAGGGGGCCCCGGGCCCCCTGGCACCCCCTCCCCTGTACCCGCGCCTAGTCGTAGCAGTACAATATTGTTCATCTTCTTTGCTGTCACTCGAACTTATTTTATGGTCTTTTGAACGTGAAGACTGTTTTAAGAAATCAGTCGAGTTCTTCACTCTTTCCTTGGCAGTAAGGTGCTTCTTCTGTTTCATTTGATTAGTATCCTTTGTGAACAATTTTCGTTTTGGTACAGAAGTTTTGGGCGATTTTTTTCTTTAAAGCAATTTATTCTTGTCAGGAGATTCAGTTAAAACAACTGTTTTTCCGCGACTGTTGGAGGGGTTTCTTTTGTATTGTTTACCCAATTTTGGAACAGCTAAACTTATTTCAGGGCTAACAACTTGAAGTTAGAAGGAGCACTCACTTGTTTTTCAGCTGGTGATTTTCCAGGTGTTTTACAGCTTGACACAATTGCTCGATTCCCAGGGCATGCTTCTACCGAAGTATATCTTGGTTCTTTTGGTAGGTATCTGTTCAGTATCTATCTTCTGCTATGGCAGCCTGCTGTTCGTCTTGCTCCCTTCCCGTTATCCCCCTAGCGCGCTTTTAGGTTACATTAGGGGTAGATAAAAACTGTTCAGTGAAAACTGAATGGATACACACCATTGTGTAGCTAATAAGACATACTATCCATACATACTGCAGCTGTCCACGTACCTACAGCCAAATTTAGCCCATGTTAGGTTAGGTTAGATTAGTGTGTCTGATGACAGGGTCCTGTGTCATGAAAATTTAACGCGTGTTTAGGCTATTCTCCATTAATAAATCATTTTAGCGCAAATGATAATCGCTTACAGATATTTATTTGCTAAATATCCGCCACATAAGCGAAATAAAGCCGTTTGCTCATAAATAAAAAACGAAGCTTGACCACCAAATAAAACTTTCAAATCGTAATTAAGTATAAAAGATCTATAGATTACACTATATCTCATTCATATTCTCGAGCGGCGCATTTTCTACATAATTATTAAACATTTATTATATAAGGAAGTGTTACACGCCAAATAACTCTGTAATTGTCTAGTGCAGATTGTAGAACAAGGTATATGTAATGTCATAACTGTATATTTATGGAAATTATAATGTATATTTTTTTCTAGAAACAATAGCAAGTTGTATCATTCATATTTATATTTTCTACAAATTCACAGCCACAGCTAATAAAGAGGTAGATAAATGAACTGGTGTGTTAGAAGTTGTATCAACGAAATCACAACAGATAGATACATTGGTAACATAACGCGCATGACTCAGCACAACTCTTGGGAATGCTTCATGTGGCCTGGATAAGATCATCCCCCTTAGGCGGAATTCGAACCACGGATCTTTGATACACTTGCTGCAAAAGTAGTAAGCTCGCCGCTCCGTAATAATGACAAACCCCCTTCCAGTCAAAAGTAGCAGCTGGCTGTCTAAATAGCAAATGACCTGCGTCTTGTTTTGACTTCCCCGTTTAGTTGGAATTTACAACCTTTCTGAAGGTCAGTCTCGAGTCTCAATTGTTCGCCCGCCTCCACCAAAAGCAGGTACGTTCACGGATCTTTGCCTCGTCTTTGAAGTGATCCAGCTTGGAAAAAAAAAAAAGTTCTTTTCCCTTTCTTATGTCTAGCATTACAGCTGTGTAGGTAGTAAGGCAATCTTCGACACTAGGAAGCTACCAAATTGTTTGTATGCAATCCTAGTGTTAAAACGGCATAAATCGTGAGAAATTACTCTTTTCATATTCTTTTTCGTAAACATCTGATTTTTCTGGAATTAATAAACTCTCAGCACTGTTACTTCGTTCAGAATGTCAAGCGGAA
Source organism: Tenodera sinensis (assembly GCA_030765045.1). Classification (NCBI taxonomy): domain Eukaryota; kingdom Metazoa; phylum Arthropoda; class Insecta; order Mantodea; family Mantidae; genus Tenodera; species Tenodera sinensis. The sequence goes on from CM060961.1 coordinate 16,408,250, forward strand.
TACAATCCATATTTTCAATAGTTTTATCATAACCTTCCGTTTTCCTCTATAAGTGTTGAAACAAATGAAACATCTGCTTGGCAACTATATTACTCATACGTCTGTGATCTGTGATACATTATAATTTTTACTTTCTCTACTGGTAAGTAGGGGAAGTAATGTATTCCACCCGAAAATTCGATGTCGAGATTTCAGCGGAAATATATGTTTTGAGGCCCCCTGAATCCCCCCCCCCAAAAAAAAAACATTTTTAGAAAAAGGTCCGTATGTGTGTCTGTGTGTCAGTCTGTGGACAGCATAACTCAAAAACGGAAAGACGGTTAAAAACCAAAGTTAGTATTTAAGTTTAATGTCTTTCAAGGATGCGACACGAAGATTTTTAAGAAAATAGCCCCACCCTAAACTATCCTTTACATGGACGATTTTTCGAAAATTTTGATTTTCTTGAAAATGTCTAACGATTTTGATTAAAATGTCATATGTTTGAGATATTTTGATGACAAATGAAATGAATATCTTGAATTTTCTGGCTATAGCCCCTGCAGTCGCATTTACTCTGGACGACTTTTGCATAACTGGTAAACCGTTAGAGATAGACCAAATCATACTATACAAAAATAGATCTTGCTAAAACACGCAATTTATATCCAAATACATTTTTTGTAGAGTGAATCATTTCGGAGATATTCCTGGTTATTTGTTTTGGAAAACTTAAAACTTTCGTAAATGGCAGATCGTGATTCATTTTTTTATATCTTAGCCGTGCAGAGAACGGAATCTCAAAGCTTTAAAATAGTTGACTATCGCTCAAAGCCTACTGTATTCCCATATTCCCCTTGTACCTACAACGAAATAAACAACATAATTTCTGCAATTTCAACTAACACAAAGAAGATAAAGGAATGAGAGTTTGTAATAATGGTTAGAAAAACAGTAGTGAAAGTCATGTGAGTGCAACACAAGATTTTTCTAGTAGAATTGGCCAGTTAAGAACCTATCCGCATTACCTGTACGTTAGGTGTGTTGCATACCTATCAGGCATTACCTCATATCGATCGCGTTTTTTTACGTTTTTTTGGTGTTTTACTAGATTCCTCTAGAAACCGGAAGCGTTGAAATTTGAACCTTCTCCAAAGTGAGCGGGGATATATCCGCTTAACCTACGTAACATTAGTGTCTTCAAACACATTTGTCAGCTCTTCTAAGTATAATACAGTTCAGATCGAAGACATTGTGTAGCAAGCATTTGTTTGTTGCACTTTGGGGTGACCGTTTAAAGCAGAATATAACTTTGCTGTCTCATATCGTTACACTATTGTCAGAGTAACTATTAAAGTTGACAATCATCTCCGCTGTTTAACAATGTGTAGATGACTCTTGTAGGTTGTCCTTTTTGCTTGGCTCGAGATTCTTATCTCAGGGTATGCGTGGGTTTTGCGAAAGGGTAATACTGGTTCTTAATGATTTTAATTACATCACTTTTAAGTACTTTTGCGAAGAGATACGCCGACCAATATGTGAAGTTGTGGAGATATAACTCAGAAATCCACACTAAATATGTATATAAACTTTTAAAACGCTTTTATTTAATGGTTAGGTTTTAAAATCTACTTCAAGGTACTCATGTCATTCACGCCCATCGCTGTCATGTGGTTGCCGAAGAGTGACTCTGAAATCAGAATAGACGAGACGCTAAGTTTTAAAAATATACGTTGGCTTCGCCATTCCCACTGTCCGATAACCCCCTCTTTGCTAGTCTTCTTTTATATTTGTATGTATTTAAAATCATTACAATAGTTATTATTATTGTTTATTAAGTGTCTTATTTTTCTTTTATTTTAATTAATTAATATTTTTAAATCGGTTATGAATATCGGTATCAAAATACATTTCAGTATCAACTGATAGTGAACACGAGGAATGTTATTTTGAAACGAAAGATACAATTTTTGTTTTGATCATAGTGGCGGAACTCATAATCACATAATCATTGTGTTTGAATTTCTCATTAAATTTCTTAATTCGTTGTATTTTGTAGTATGTTTCTTTCCCTACCAATACAACCAGTAATCCTACCATTTACTACTCATTTATGTTTCAAAAAGTACTCTAGCTGTACCTGCCTGGTGTGTTCAGTTCGTTATAGGGGTTTCATGAACGAAGCGAACGTGGAAAGTAAACATGAACGTGACGTCCTAAATGAGTAAAGGTTGCAGTTAAGTGCCTTAAAATAACTTTGACGACCTCTTATCGCTGTCTTTAAGCAACAACATACCACTCTCTTCTGCGGCTATAAATAACGGGGAAGTAATTTTCTGACAACTCCGTAATGTGTCAAGAAAACTTCCTTGTACAGAGAGATCTAAACACATCGGAACCGCTGCGCAAACGGCAACACAATAACAGCAGCTGCTGTGCACAAGGTCATGCGGTTGACTTGCTTTTCTCTGCTATGAAAGTGCAGTATTGAGCTGACGCTGACATTGTGCGGCTGAATTGTTACCAGTGTGCTTTATTATTTTGTCCTGTACTTAGTAACAGTATATTATGACTAAGCATTTGTTTTCTACTGCACAGCGTGTATTTATTTATGATTTGTATGTGTTAACTCATTCAGCTCGCCAAGTGAAAGTGCGATTTGTAGAAAGATTTCCAGGTGTAGAAGTTCCAGACCGTGCAGCAATCCATGAACTTTACAATGAATTATCATAGATTAAAAACTACACCAACATAGGGATATGTACCTACTTAGTAGGGACAGACGTCAACTGAACTGTTCTATATATAAATCAAAGCATAGCATCTAAAAGTCATATGTATCTAGTGAATAAAGAGAAGTTTGTTTTTGAACCATCGCGGATAAGTTAATGGGCTTATCGCTTTGGGAAATAGGAAACAAGCTAAATTTGAGATTATCCTCATAGTAACGTGTGATAATCTTAAACTCTTAAATAAATCTTAAATCACACGACTTTCTCTACTCTTGTACTAACCATCCTTACAAACTCTTATTCTTATATCCTCTTCGTGTTAGTTGAGATAAACATTTGTACAAATTATCTTATTGTTTATTTCCTTGTAGGTACAAGGGGAATATTAGAATACAGTAGGCTTTGAGCGATAGTCAACTCTTTTAAAGCTTTGACATCCCGTTCTCTTTGCACGCTTAACATATAAAAATGAACAACAATGTTCCATTTCGCGGAAGTTAAGTTTTTCGAAACTTACACAAATTACAAGGAGTATTTTCGAAATGGTTCACCCAACAAAAAAATTTATTTAACATAAATTGTGTGTTTTAGCGAGATCTACATTTTTTGCATTGTAAGAAAGTACGTGCGGGCGTACCTTTTTCTAAATTTTTTGTTTAATTCAGGGGTCTCAAAACATATATTACCGGTGAAATCTCCACCTCGAATTTTTGGGTGGAATACAATACTTTCTCTACTTATCAGTAGAGAAAGTAAAAATGAATAGGGATGTTCCATTTGACAGAAATAAGTTCTCCAAAACTCACACAAATAACAAGGAATCTCTCCGAAATGGTTCACTTTGCAACAAAAAAAAAAAAAAAAAAAAAAAAAAAAAAAAAAAAAAAAAACTGATGTGTTGCACTCACATGACTTTCTCTACTCTTGTACTAACCATTTTTACAAACTCTTATTCCTATATCTTCTTCGTGTTAGTTGAGATAAACATTTGTACAAATTATCTTATTGCTTATTTCCTTGTAGGTACAAGGAGAACATGGGAATACGGTAGGCTTTGAGCATTGTCATAAAAATATCTCAAACAAATGACATTTTAATCAAAATCGTTAGAACCATTTTCAAGAAGATCAAAACTTTAGAAAAATTTACCATGTAAGGGGTAGTTTAGGGTGGGACTATTTTCTTCAAAATCTTACAAGGGTTTGTAAGAATGGTTAGTACAAGAGTAGAGAAAGTCATGTGAGTGCAACACATCAGATTTTTTTTCAAGTAGTGAATCGCTTTCTGTCTCTTTCCCTCCCCTCCCCCCCCCCCCCTCTTTCTCTGTGCATGTTTGAAATGTGAATATTATTTTTTGTTTTCACTCGGTCGTTTAACCTTGGTGCCTTTCTGTTTTATGTGCCTAATTGTGAGTGGTTGCCTCTGCTTTAGTTCTCACTTTTGCAGTTATTGACACTTGTTTTGCTGACGTTTTAATTGTTGAAATGTTTTAGACTCTGGGTTCACTGCTTGCATTTTTAGCTTTAGTTTGTTGTTTGGGCGCTAATAACCACACACTAGTGCGCCCTGAAGACTCACTCACTCTCTCATTGTCACTCTCTTGCGTCATGCTGAAGGCGTGTAATCCTATGTCCAGATTTTACCGGAAATATACTCTAAGTATACTAAACTCAATTTATAAACAAAATATCAAAAATTCCACTAGGAGCCATTCCCTAGACAAATTTCACAACTGCAATTAATAATGTGTATTTAAAAATAAAATTAATGCTATTTATGTTATTTTATTGTTCTATACTGAAGTTAATTGTATTTTAATGTGTGTTTTGAGGTTAAAATCTCCTTATTTTAGCCTACAAAAGTTGGAAGTACCGCGTGGACGAAGTGAATCGAATCCAGAATCTCTGCAGTGCGAGCCTGGCATATTACCACAGAGCCATTTGAGTCGGTTTCATCATTAGTAAACTGGTTTAGTAACATACTAATTGTAAAAACTTAAAAGTAAGACATTTAATTATTCTCGAACAAAAACAGTGAATGCACTTTGCCTATAATGGTGCACTTGACCGGTGATGGTAATTAGGCGCAGTTAAACAATTATAAAGCTCACTTATACACGTTTCATAATTCTAACATTATGGGCTTGGTGGAATATGTCTACAAGGTGTTAGGAGTATGAGAGTTTAACAGCGACTTCTTGACGTTAACCTCAAACATAACTTCCTCTACCATTTTCCTCTATAGTGCATGGTTGTATAAATAAAAAATAAAATCGATCGAATGTTTGATTATCAAAATATTGCCACTCCCTTATCATTTCCTACTGCAATTAGCAAAGAGGTGTACAGCTTCGAAAGATAAGTTGTGTTTTGCATTTGTTGCCAAAATGAGACGTTTAGCCACAAAATGATACTAAATAATTCATTTCAGCGTGTCAATTGGAATACATTTGTGGAGATACGCTTGGCAGGGCACCACTTTGCCCTGTGTATAGAGCGGAAGGTCAGGAATGTTCACTACCTGGTCAGGTCTCGTGACGACTACCCGGAAAGCTTGAAATAAAATCACCCTTTCCCTCGTTACCTGCAGTAGCTGGTAACAAACACACAGACACGTGATGCAACCAGCTTTTAGGGCTGACTCGTAGGTCTGAGCGGCTGAATCACAGGGGAAGGGTTCCCCTCTTGAGTGCTTCTCTGTTGCCAGTCTGCGCAGATAATGTATTCAATAATATTCGATTATCTCCTTCCCTTTCACTATAGACGCATTTGTTATTGAACTTCTTTATTCATCATATTTGAATTTACCATCTGCGCACTCTGGAGGTGTAGTCATAGCAAATGTTCCTTGTCTCCTGTCCTAACCTGCCAGTGTTACTTGTGACACACATTGGCTTTAGGTAAACGAATTGAGGTCATTCTTGCACCTCCCGAGCAGGACTGCACGGCACTGCAGCGCAACTACCAGCCTCTAGTAACCACAATAGATGTTCTAGTCATCTTTTGTACCTTCCTTCGCGGCTACCTGGCACGAAACCGTCAAAATAAAGTCTACAGTGTATTGAAAATAAAAGTGCAATGTAAAAGGAATTCACTTACTCGGCGAGAGAAAGTGCATCTCTAACAATAGATATCGCTTCCTAACTTAATGCATGAAGATGGAAGCACGCAGACCAAACTCTATTTGGGTGACAATATTGATATCTGTTTATGCGAACAAGCGGTTACAGGGGGATAGTATAGGAACAGCTTGCTATAGGACTTCTGTGTCTGCTACGACGAAATACCAGGGATTACAGAGCGATGGCAATATGACATCTATAGTCTGTGACAGCAAACTTTCAACTTACGTAATGAGTTTTCATTTGAATATTCGTTCTGATAAAAGCAAATAAATGAAGTCTTAAAATGAAAATGGTATTGATTTCTACTCCAAAATACTAGTAGTTCATTTTTACCTTCTCTACTACTTATAGTAAGTAGAGGAAGTATTGTACTCCACCCAAAAATTCGATATGGAGATTTCACCGGAAATATAAGCTTTAAGGTCTCCTGAATCCAAAAAGAGCATTTTTAGAAAAAGGTCCTTGTGTGTGTGTGTGTGTGTGTGTGTGTGTGTGTGTGTGTGTGTGTGTGTGTGTGTGTGTGTGTGTGTGTGTGTGTGTGTGTGTGTGTGTGTGTGTGTGTGTGTCAGTGTGTCTTTGGGCAGCATAACTCAAAAAGGAAAAGTCGGTTAAAACCGAAGTTGGTATTTAAACTATTTCTAGGATGCGACATGAAGATTTTGACGAAAATTGTTCCACCCTGTACTACCGTTTACATAGAAAAAGTTCCGAAAATTTTGATTTTCTTGAAGACGTCTCTGCCATATGTTTAAGATATTTTTATGACAAATGAAATGTATATTTTGAATTTGCTGGCTATATCCCATGTAGCCTTATTTACTCTGGATGACTTTTGTATGAGTAGTAAACCGTAAGAGATAGACAAAATCTTACTGTATAAAAATGTAGATCTTGCTAAAACACAAATTACTTCCTTTTTTTTTTTTTTTTTTTTTTTTTTTTTTTTTTTTTTTTTTTTTTTTTTTTTTTTTTTGTAGAGTGAACCATTTCGGAGCTATTCCTTGTTATTTGTATGAATTTTCGAAAACTTAAACTTTAATCAAATTCAACATCGTTGTTCGTTTTGTTTTTATGTTAAACGTGCAAAGAGAACGGAATATCAAATATTTTAAACGATTTGACTATCGCACAAAGCCTACTGTATTCTAACATTCCCCTTGCACCTACAAGGAAATAAGCAATAAGATAATTTGTACAAATGTTTATCTCAAGTAACACGAAGAAGATATAGGAATAAGAGTTTGTAAGAATGTTAGTACAAGAGTAGAGAAAGTCATGTGAGTGCACACAGCGGTTAAACCCTTCCCCCCAACTGATGAATGGGGACGTTTGAAGTGAACCTACTTCTAATTTCTCCAGATTGTGCCCGAGTTTAGTGCACCTTACACATTGGAATGTTTGAACATAACATGGCCACAATTACCTGCAACTCAGGACAGTTTTATCAGTGGCGTACTGCCGCATTATTGTCTCATCTATTGCAAACAACCATGAACACAAAGACCACAAACTGACTAGGATTGCTCAGACGGTAGCGCCTATGATCCGCATTCGGGAGGTTCGTGGGTTCGATTCTCGCGGCCGACATTCCTGGTCCATGGGATTTTTTCGGCGTTTCCCCGGGTCGTCAGGCAAATGTTAGGAAGGATAATTACATCGCCTTAATTTCCTGTCTGTGCATTTCATTTCACTTTCATTTCAACCCGGTCTTTTCAGGGTCGAAAATGTAGCTGATGAGCAACTTTGGTGCTGTTGTGTGGGGACTTTGCGCACTGTAACTGCTGTTCTCGACGTACGGTGGCGTTGTAGTCGCCTGACTTGTTGGGAAGACCAATGTGGAAACCTATGAGACTGGCGGCTGCTTACCGAACCCTGTCACATAGATGAAGAATCTCCAGCTCACGTTAGAGACCCTCACGTTCGTCCGGGTTTCAACCCGCCCTTAGAGCCCTCTCATCTCATCTCTTCCTTCCAATGGTTTAACATACAATTACCATAGTTTTGCACTGGGTGGAATTCCCTCAGTTTGTAGTTCAGTCGTGTATCAAATTGTCGCCTAACGCTCCTCTGTAACCCGTGAAACTTTGTGGGTTGAATTCTGGAGTATTGTGTGTAAATAAAACTAAATGTTTGGTACAAACCATCTATGGACCAGCGATAAAGTTCTGCTTCAAGATGAGGTACTTCTTTTCCAGCATGGCAAGTCTTCCATCGCTGCACCAGGTCTGAGGCCACGGTGTCACAGGGCATCAACACGCTCTGACCTGTATTGGGTCGCAACAACAGGCGGTTCATAATCCGCCTGAACCCCAGCCACTCCTCACCATCCCTGTGTCAAAATCAACAGCAATTAATTAGTACAGAAATTACATAGCTATATTTTAAATTGTGCATGATGGTAGTAGAAGTCGAAAGTTTATAACACGCCGATAACCTTAAGTTCACAAGCATTAACACTATTTTCTAAGACTTTCTTGTCTAGCTCTTTTTAACAAGCAGTTGCATAACTTAATACTTTTAAGGCAGATGTCCTAGGACGCCATATAGGCTCAACTGAGCGACTACCCTGAAGCACGATTTTGCCTCACTCCACTGGCCATCGCTTATCTGCACTGCTGTTCATGATCCGACACGCTTCATTCAGTGGCGAGTGTGGCTGTTTCATGAAGAGTGGATTTCAATTTGTAAATATAAAGCTTTCCAATATCAAACGCAACTTTGGTCAGAAGCATAAATCAAATTTTGGTGATGTTACAACTATTTATTTACAATTTCAAAAGGGACTTTTTGAATATTCGTATTTGTAAACATATAAAAGGGACGATATGACTCAACTATTTAGTGGTTTAGTTTCTAATTAGTTTATTTAATATAAACATGCATTTGGTGTTTCAAAGTTTGAACATACTATTAAATATAAAACCAAAGAATTTATTATGTTGATGAAATCGTTTTAAAATATTTTTAAGGTTAAATAGCAATGGAACGTTGCTGCTTTATTTATTGTGAAAGAGAAATAATTTAGTATGTTAATCATAAGGCAGTATACGGGTATTACGTGTATACAAGAAAGGAATGTTATAAACTTTAATATTATGTAATTTGTCTAGCCACAGTAGGTGGCTGTAATAATTAATAGATGCAAAATATGTTGAATATAAATAAAATAGTTAATAGAAGAGTAGAAATTATTACTGCCACGCAGGTGGAACGAAGCCACCACTGCACGTGATGTATCCAAACTTTGTCACTCGAAAAGAGAATGTGGGGTGAGTAAGGCAAGTTCAATTGCTACCTCTCCTCTCGTGCCCATGCCTGCCTATGCGTTAAAAGGAATCCATTAGTTTTACTGCACCAGATGTAAGGAACAATATTTGATTATCGGGATGCGAGTGTAGGTCAGGAAAGCTCCACGAGTGAAGTTATTACTCTGCACTTTAATTTTGTGTAATCAGCTAAAATAAAACTTCGTCTGTGAAAACGACAACTGAGTATGATGCTGCAAGGTATGTGAAGCAACTGTGAGTAAAGGTAGAAGTGGGGCTTACCTCTACTTCATTTTATTTTAGTTGTAAAATCAACTCTGTTGCTTTTTAGTGTTCCTAAATAACAGAAACAGAAGCGAATCGCTTGCATGGCCGCCTCTAACAGAGGTAGGCATACCAACCTAACGAAAGAAAATGCAGCTAACATCGACTGTCCTACCCTGAATGTAACCAATACTGAATGTAACAACGATACCTATACTAATAGTTCTAACAACGTAAAGATGACATCATTGAACACTGATAATGATACTCCTAATAACCAAACTCACGGAAATCCAAATGAAGTAAAGAAATCTCCCACTAATGAAATTGTGCCAGCTACAAAACCAAGCTACTCCGACATAACTATGTCAACCCCTTCAAAAGAACAGGCAATAGTAATTGAATCTCATGAGGGCATTACCATAAAAGACTACATGCTTGCGCTAGGGAAACTTATTAACCCTAGCAATATACGCTATGTTTCCCGTATATCAAACGGAAGAATATGTGTTTTCCTATCCAGTGAAAAATATGTAGAAGAAATTACCACAAAGCACTCCAAAATTCTCATCAATAATGTCTTATTAGAAATCAGACCCCTACTAACAAAGAACAAAAGAGTAATTCTGTCCAACGTATGTCCAGTTATCCCTAATTACACTATAGAAGAAGAATTAAGCAAACTAGGCATAAGAGTAATGTCAAAAATATCGCCAATCAGAGCTGGTTTATCAATCCCAGGATTTTCTCACATATTAAGCTTTCGAAGACAGATGTTCGTCCACAATGAAGACTTTGACAAGCTTCCCGAAATTCTTCAAATTCAATATGATGGGACCAATTACTTTATTTACCTTTCGTCTGACATTCCTTCCTGCTTTCTTTGTAAAAGTGAGGGACATTTAGCAAAGTTCTGCCCTAAAACCAACCAAATACATGAAAGTGCTCCTTCTGATCTCTCCCATAGCACATCTGATGGAAATCTAAATTCTTCTGAATTTCCCATTCTTAACAAAAAATTACCAAAATCAAAATCTATAGATGACGAGAACATATCCATACCTTCATCTCCAGTAAGGGAAAACACCTCCCGATGCACCCAAGATACAAATCCTGTGGACAGACCAGATGAAATTCAAGTTACTCCTAACCTCTCTGAAACAAACACAGAATCTAGTCTCTCTGCACAGATAGAGAGCTCCAAAACTCCTGTTCACATGGAAACCCAACCTCACAGATCTAAAAGACCAATTTCAGTAACCAGCAATGAAACTACCGGGACTGATGAGCAACGAAACCTTCCAATTCAATCTGGTGCAAATAAACAGATTTCTACATCTAAACCTAACCGAACCAAGAGGCCTAAAAAGGAAACACAGACGTCATTAGACGCAGTACTTCAACCAGTAAAACAGGTAATGGAAGCCGAACCAAGTTCCTTTCCAATCAATTATTTACAACTACTAAGTTTCTTTGAGAACACAATAGGAGTTACCGACGTATCCTCAGTTGCAGCTTACTATACAAACGACCTAGAAGGCTTAGCTCGTGCGATTCAAAAACTACACCCTCACTTACCTAATAGTGGCATAAAAAACAGAAGCACGCGCATTGTAAAAAAACTACTTAAGGCTGCAAACAGAACAACGGAATATTCAAGCGATGAATCTTCATATCTTACACAATAATGATCATAAAGCTTCTTGTAAATTTTTTTTTCTTGTTCTTCTCTATGGCCTCATCAATAATTCAGTGGAATATTAACGGTTTTCAACCACAAATCGAATACTTACAACTAATAATAAACCGCCACCTGCCTGATGTCATTTGCCTTCAAGAAACAAACTTTAAAAATACTTTTGTTTCCAATTTAAAACAATTTAAAGTATACTACAAAAATCGTACAACCGCCCTTCATGCAAGTGGAGGTGTGGCAACGTACGTAAAACATAACCTCACTACCAGAGAAATCCCACTAATCACAGACTTGGAAGCAGTAGCCATTGTAGTAAATCTGCCCTCGCCAATCTGCATCTGTAATGTCTACATTCCAAACAGCTATGCACTCCACAGTGATGTTTTAATTGACTTAATCCATCAACTACCAAAACCCTTCATATTATTGGGAGATTTCAATAGCCACAACAACTTATGGGGAAGCCGTTATACCGACAGAAGAGGAAAGATAATAGAACGATTACTACACGATTTTGACTTAATTATGCTCAATTCCAAAGAACCAACCCGTTATGACTTAGCTCATGGAACATCAAGCAGTATCGATTTAACAATTTGTTCACCTGAAATTTATGAATTACTTAATTGGTCTGTCTATTCATGTTTATTGGGCAGTGACCATTCACCAATAACAATTTCTTTGAATAGTTCCAAAAGCACATACACCTTCAGTACTAAGTGGAAATTTCAAAAAGCCAATTGGCCGCTGTATCAACATCTTATTAGAGAAGGCATCCGGCAAAATCCTCCACTCGCTGATCGTTCTTCCGGTGAAATCGATACTATTATTGCTGAAATCACAACATTAATTGTTACATCAGCAGAAACTAGCGTCCCCCAAACCACAGCATCTAATATTAATAGATGTGTACCATGGTGGAATGAATCTTGTAAAATTGCTCTTAAGAATAAGCATAGAGCATTTTACAAATATAAGAGACACCCATCCTTGGAAAATAAAATTAATTTTCTGAAGCTTAGATCAAAAGCACGCAAAGTTATAAAGGAAAGTAAAAAACTAAGCTGGTCAACATTTCTATCTTCTTTAAACCACAATACTCCCTCCTCTGTTGTTTGGGACAGAATTAAAAAAATAAGTGGTGTATACAGATCTCCTCATATAACTAGTATCTGGAATGCTGATGAAAATAAAAATTCTAGTTCTTCTACCGACATCGCAAATATTTTCGCAGATACCTTCGCAAGTATATCAAGCGACTCTAACTACAACGAAAAGTTTTGTCAATACAAAACATCTAAACCAGAATCAGGGTTGGCTGCACTATCTGAGGACTATGAAGATTGCTACAACGAAGAATTAAATATCCACGAACTAACGAACGAACTACAGCTATGCACATCAAAAAGTTCAGGGCCTGACAACATACCATATGAACTGTTAAAGCAACTTCCTCTAGAAGGACTTACATATCTTAATGAAATATACAACTTTATCTGGACGAATAAAACATTCCCTAATCAATGGCGCCTGGCAACAGTTGTTCCGATACCTAAACCCAACAAGGACCTTTACTTTCCACAAAACTTCAGACCTATTGCTCTCACAAATACAATGTGCAAACTAATGGAGAAAATCATTACTCGAAGATTAAAATACACGTTGGAACAAGAGAAATTCTTCACCAAAATTCAAAGCGGCTTTCGCCGTCACCATTCGACCACCGATACCCTAATTACACTCGAAACAGAAATCCTAAATGCATTCTCAAAATCACAGCATCTTTCCATGATACATTTAGACGTAGAAAAAGCATATGACATGGCATATAAACCGCACATTATTAAGACACTGCTGGATTTCAACATCAGAGGAAGAATGATAGCATTTATTTACAATTTTCTTCATAATCGCAGCATCAGGGTAAAAGCCAACGGCATATTCTCCAAAGAAATTAAAATTAAAAATGGAGTTCCTCAGGGCTCCGTGATCAGCGTGACCCTTTTCCTTATAGCCATAAACAATATTGCAACATATATTCACCCACCAGTTAAGGCGTGTCTTTATGCTGACGACCTCATAATTTTTTGCCAAGGTAAAAACATAATCACCACTGAAAAACTACTTCAGTCAGCCTTAGATGATCTCCAAGAATGGTCGTCTACTACTGGTTTCAAATTGTCCAGCACCAAAACTAAATGTATCACCTTCACAAAAAGACAAGTTCCTGAACAGGACCTTGAACTATATATCAACGAAGAGAAACTCAACGTAGTTACGACCACAAAAATTCTGGGTGTCATTTTCGATCAAAAACTTTCATGGAAGCCCCATGTTAAAGCCTTAAAAGAAGCTTGCACAAATCGACTCAACATTATCAAAACTCTTGCCGCAAGAAATTGGGGTGCTGATTTATTCACACTTCTCAAAACCTACAAGGCTCTTATTAGATCCAAACTAGACTATGGTGCTATTGTTTACAACTCCGCAAACCGTTCAACTCTCAAAACCCTGAACTCCATTCAGTCTACAGCCCTAAGGTTGGCATTAGGAGCATTTGTCACCAGTCCAATCTTAAGCCTTCAAATGGAAGCAAATGAGCCGCCTCTAAATATTCGCAGAAAATTATTAAGTGTAACATATGCCATAAAGATTGCCTCACATCCATGTCATAAAATGCATAACTATGTTTTTCCACTACAAAAAGCTTGTCAGATGCAAACAGAACGACACAGAAGTCCATTTCACATTAGAATTCTCCAATACTTGGAAGAAATAGATTTAACAATTTCTATGATCCAACCCAGCTATATTAATTGCTCCACACCCTACTGGCAGATACAAAGTCCACCAATTGATACCAGTCTTTCATCTCATTTGAAGCTTCAAACTCCTTCTTGTATACTTAAACAAACGTGGAGTTCTTTACTGGATGAACATAACTCTAACACGAAAATTTTCACTGATGGATCAGCATCTAAAGAGGGAAGAGGATGTGCAATTGTGTATCCTGATCAAACAATGCTCTACAGTTTACCTCGCCTGTTTAGCATTTTCTCCTGTGAAGCATTCGCTATTAAGGAAGCGCTTCTATATATAACCAATTCATCCGTTAAAAGTCACTGTACCATATTCACTGATTCCTTAAGTGTACAAACTTGCCATACAAAACTCCGAGCCAAACCATGCACTGATCCATGAAATTCGACTTTTGTGTCACAATATAAATAAGACCGATAAAAAGGTATCCTTTGTATGGACTCCCTCTCACGTTGGCATAACAGGCAATGAAACTGCAGATGAAGCTGCAAAGGAGGCAGCTAAACATCCCGTCAGTGATGCCTCGATCGCTTCTCCACATCAAGACATCATCAACGGTACTAAACATATGTACATGCAAAAATGGATACAGACATGGTCATCAGTTAGCAGTAAACTCCATGAAGCTCGCTCAGGCTGTACAAAACCTTTTCTGCATCTCCAAAGACTGAAAAGAAGAGATCAAGTTAACATCACTCGGCTTAGAATTGGACACTCCAAACTAACACACAGTCATCTCCTCACCAAGGACCAACCTCCAAATTGTGCCAACTGTGATATTCCTCTAACCATCCACCACATCCTTATAGATTGCCCACAATACAGCAGATATAGACAGCAAGCCGGCATTTCCAGTCTTCATCATGCAGTCAATACACCGAATATGATCAGCAAGACTCTACAGTTTATGAAGAACATAAAACTTTCAAATTTACTGTAAATGTCAACATAATGTAATGTGTGTATGTATAATTGTAAGTTAATATCCACAATGTATTACTATGTATGGTCGTGATAAGACCGTGCTGTCAAAACGACCTTAAATAAATATTTACAAAAAAAAAAAAAAAAAAAAATATTTGATTATAAGCTGTGTTCATTTAATTTCATTTATAAAATTATAAATAGAAAGATAATTAAAATAATGTTCTGCGACTCTTTTAGGGAAGGGGCGGCCCTTCTAGGCCATATAAAATTCGGACTAACATCATTGCGCCTGACTCTGTCATTCTCTTAAGTTACATTGGCTCAAACAAGGGACACTGGGAGTGAAATTTGAAAGTTCCACATTTCTTGATAGATTTTTCTGAAATTTTTACTGTGTTTGTATTTATATAAGTATAGGAGGTATACCAAATTTCATTAAAATTGGATAATTCGTTTATGATATATAAATTATTTTATGAATTTAATAGGCACATTTTCAAAATAGAGCTCGCGTCTATTGACTTTTCAAAATTCATTTACATTGGCAGAACTGATACTCTAAAACATGGGTAACAATTGTATGTAGAGATATTTCAAATACGTTTGCTGATTATGCTGTACATATTTTTTTAATAACAAAGAAAATGTAATCTTAAAAATTATTGATTTTTTTCATACAAAAAAAATGTTTTTGGAATTCATGTTAATGATAACATCAATATTGAATCATAGTTTTGTTTAGCTGCTATTTATGAATACTTTTGGAAATTTTCATTGAATTTGAAGCAAAACTCAGGCGCGACCTTCTTTTGGAATGTGCAGAAATGTAGTTTTGAGAAAAACAGGCTTTTATATAGGAGCATCCTGTGTACGTTAAGGGAAGAGCACTGGGCCGTAATGGCGACGTGGAGTGGGGGATATGAAAAATGTTAGCTGATCCAAATGCACCGATGTTCCAGGAACATTTTTAGGTAAAAAAACAATTTTCGACTTTTTGACAATTTTGACCAAAATTTCACTCCCAGTGTCCCTTAAGTTACATTATCTCAAACCGAAGTAAATGCTCTCTTCAATTCAGCTCGATAATATTGGGGGAGATCGCAGTTTCAACTCCCAACAATTTGTATTCTCCAAAGGCTGCTGAGTCCTTTAGAATTTAGAAACGTTGGCAAACTGCAGTAAAGCCAAGGTTAAGAGCAGAGATAAAGCATCAGATAAGAGAATGCATGTGTTAAAGAGGTGCTTGCCCTTCCTAGACATTTCCCCCTGCTATACATTTATACAGAACTGCTTTTGCATTTTAATGACGAGGTGTCTAGTGTGTTATCCCTGGTCAGAGGTCTCTCAACGTCTAGAGCGTCAACACCCATTATCGTCTCAATTGATTGCAAACACTTTATTGCCAGAGATCGATCAAATGTCAATCAGTTTCAAGGTTAACATTATCATCTGAGTGCCAGTTATTCATGATGTTTGTTTGTCTGGAATGGAGTATGGACGTCCTTTTGGGACCAGTATAACATGCAAATCATGGGTGATCTAAAGTGCTGGTACTTAATTTTGGATATTACCACAAATATAATTTAACAGACGTGAAATATTGAAGTTTAAATATTACTAAAATGTATATAATACGATAATATGGATGCAATTACACACATTACATTTAAATATTGTAAACGCAATCGTTAGGACCAAACCAATAATATATTGCGTATCAAAAACTGTAATCGATACTTATCAGGTCGAGAATGCATTTTGGTCCGCAGGGACGAGTTACAAGCATTCCATATTTGATAAGGAACTTACAGTTCGTGGTTAGTCAATTACCTTTTGCTATACTTGAAAACCCCGTAAAAAGCCACAATAAATCAAAATTGCTTTTCCAAATTTTATTTAACATTAAGAAAAAATTAATTCTCTATGTGAACAAATGAAAAGCTGCATGTAAATTATATGGACAAAGCCTTCTTATCCACTGTTTTGTTAATGAGTTTTGAAATAGATTTACTTGAAGTAGCACATGTCTTGGTTTCTAGGTTATTTGTTTATGTAGTCCAATTGGATCTTTCGACTTTTGAAAGTAATTATCAAGTAATAAAGTTTTATAAAAATGAGTGACATTGCTGTTGAAGAAGCTGCATGTGCATCACTTTTACCAGCGAAGTCGAAACAAAGATATGTTGAAGCTTACAATGCTATCCGAAAGTGGTGCTTTGGTAAAAACGTTAACATTATACAAGTGAGACAGTTTGATTGGCATATTTTGCTAAGGATTCATTAATAACGTATTTTTAGGTTAGTGCTGTTGGATGTGACGTCATTTCCTCCAGATACCGTAAGTATTAATGACCAGTTTTAGTCTAGTTTGTAAATTGAGCTTACACTGTCAAATATGTGTTCACAGTGATTAACTTGCGTATCAAGTATTATGACAAGGTTCGGAGAGGAGAACTTTGCACCAATCTGTGACATTTTTGTGCATATGTCCCTAACGGAGCGCCCTCGGAGGGAGGGTTGAGGCGAGAGGTTACTGCGGGTTGTCGGACCTGAGGAGAGACGATAGCAGAGGGCAGGGTCTCCAACAGCTAAATATTGAAACTTCCCGGTGGTGGCCCATACAGCCGGCTCCCCTTCACCACCCCTGCGGGCTTGCACATGGTCTGGGTCGCCCGAGACTGAGACTTCCCTCGATCTGGGGGGAGGGGAGGATTTACAGAAAGCAAATTCCCTGCTATGCACACCGGAACTCCCGCCGACACTTACAACACTGAAATATACAATCACGATGAAAGGCGAACTGAGGTGAAATGGAGAGACAGAAAATTTGGAGGTTGTAATTATTCTTCTCAACATTCGGCTGGTGACCTGGGGAAACCCAGGAAAAAACCCATGTCGGTAAAGTCGGCCACGGGAAAATATATGTACTAGCCGATACCTTACGGGGGTGGCTTTTTAAATATCGATGAAGATTTAATTTACCCGCTGAAATTATTGTATCGCTACAGGGCTCTAGAATATCACATACTGTGAATCTCTCCCTTAGAACTGTAATCTGTAAACATAATTCCAATAACAGACCGAAACTTCTCTAATATTCACGGAAATGGGACTGAAATACGCCGAATTCCTGATGCTCTTAACCTCCTTCCAACAATTTTCCAATTCTAGAAATGTCATATATTTTAGGGTTGAAAGAATCATACAAATAGTCGAGAAAATTTTAGATAAGCACAGTGAACAAACATTTAAACTGTTATAAAGTGTCCAGAATTTTCATATTCAAAGAGAAAAGTTGGTACCATAAGTGAAAGAGGTAAGAGTTACAAATAGTAAATAAAATTTGACTACCTAGGAGTGAGACTGAGTAGTAATGGTTACCCATCCAAACATTAGCGATCAATGCCATAAGAACGCGTCGGCACAAAATACCAGAAATGCAAATAAACTGACTAGAAACTGCGTAGTAATTTTGGTACAGTATATAAGTAATGTGGTAAATGGTGACAGTGTTGGTATCATTGGTAGGGAAACAAACATAATACAAAACACAAAGAATTAAGAAATTTAACACAAATTCAAACATAATGGTCGCTAAAATCTGTGATCATGACTTTGCTCACTGTGATCAAAATAAGAAGTATATTTTTCGGTTCAAACAGTATATACTTAGAGAAGCTTCCAAATTATTTGAAGATACTAATGTTCCGTAGACTAAGAGACCCTTTATATATCCTCTCTCAGTTTCGAGAAGCTTAAAAGTTCAACGCTTGCGCTTTCTGGAGGAATCTAGTAAAACATGATTAAAAACGTAAACAACGTGATCGATATGAAGAAACGCTCGATATGTATGCAACACACGTGCAGGTAATGTGGGTATGTTCTTAACTGGCCAATTCTTCTAGGAAGACTACCGTAGTCTACACTTACTTATGCTAGTTTTACAACTCTCTGCGTGGCAGATAAAACATATAGAACATTTTGCAGACGGATGTTGGGTTTAACTAGAGCATCGCCAAATAGAGCGGCAGTGATAGAGATGAGGGGAGTGGACGCAAGGGTCTGATAGTGGAAAGAGTACTAAAATATTGGCATAAATTCATTGGGTAACCAACATATTCTGAAAGAATGTTAAATAATGTAAGAGAAAACTTGTGAATTGGGTTCAGTCTGAGGAGAATTTTAAACTAGGATGGATAGATAGGGATGGCCAAGACCAATTGAATTCACAGCCCGTGTCAGGTTGACCCAATGGCGTCTGTCTCTTCATTTATACAAGTGCTGGTAGTTTTACAACAATTTAATTGAGGTTGAGACAGAATATTAGACCCCAATAGAAAATCGTTCATATAAATGTTTATTAAAAGTGTATAAATTTCTAGTTCTTGTTTGGGTGTATCAGGAACTTATTTTTAATATTCAGGATAGCCAATGTTTTCTTGTTACTAGATAGTCTGTTGTGTTCAATAATAAAAACTATTTGCGCGGATGAATACAGAATGGCGGTGTGTCGTACCAAAGCGACGCCAAGGAATGATCCAGTAGCGTCTATATGCTCAAGGCGATAAGACGTGTTTTGTTAGCGTGTGAACATGGAACTTTCACCAAACATTTATCCAGTGTAAATTCTAACAAATTACGAAAACGTAAAGTTGTTTAGGTATTTAATATGGTGCTGAGAGTGTAAAATAACGAAGTGTTAATGAATAAATATGTTGTAATAAAGAAACATTGATGTATGCATTCCATTCGTTACCTCGACCCTGTAGATAGGAATCGCGTCTGCTATCACAGTATTTCATCTTTCTGAGAAGAACATTATTTTTGCTGCTATGTGTTGATAATCCTTTTAAAAACTGCACCAAGGTTAAGAAACTCTTATTCTCTTGATAAACGTCGAGATAAATTTAATCTAAGCAGATACAATAGAATGCAGTCATTTGTTTTTGTTCCAAGAAGAAATATTGACATATGTATACACAATTGAATAATTAAAACATTTGAAGTTATAGCAACAGTTTACAGTAAAATTATTTATTTATTTTAACATTTTTAAAGCTACCGATTAAGTTCGATTCTCACTGGTAAATAAGGCATCAATGAGACTGTACATTGGTTGAAAGTCGATTGCGCGTATTTATTGAAATCTTTTTGGCTTGAGATTGTCGCATCTGATTCGCAATTATTTCCCATTTGTAAACTAAAGAATGGAAGAAAACATTCTTAAATAACACAGAAGACCTGCTACGTTGTGATATTGGTATGCAATACACTCAATTAAAACATATGTTCATGTTATTAATATCGTTTATTAAACGTTTCATTCAGTAATTGGTCTTGGCAAATATCACTCATAAGTTCGATATGTCTCATAATAAGATTATTATACATGAGCGTCTTTCAGCAAATGTACTTTTTGATTGATACTTTATTCACCAGTCAGAATCGAAGAAACTTTTTTCACCTACATTAATTCTAGTTATTCCTATATCTCTGCTTTGATACAACTCTGATCAGGCGTTTTCCTGTTTACTATTGGTCGTTTGTACAAAGTGTAAAATGGGGAAATTTGGTGATCTACGAATCAAAATACAAAAGAGGCGCTACTGGTGTTAACGATGCTTTAATACGAGATGAAAGAGGTGAGCCAATTCAGTTAACCCACAATCCCCATTCTTCACCAGCCATCCTATAACATCCTAATCCCGTCATACAGTGGTTAAGCCCTGAAAGGGCAGGTACGCGAATGACACACCTCGGGCTGTTCTCAGCCTGCCATCTGGTAGTCTAGTCTAGTTATTATATTAAAAGTATCACAAAAATGTCATAGTCCTCGCATTTTAATTATAATTACCATAAGTAATGCCACAAGGGGTGGTATAGCGTATGAAATATTTAAATGTATTGTAATTAGATTACTAACCACTTAACAGAAACATGAAGCATGAATATATACATCAGTGTCCATTGGCACGGCCTTCAAGATTCTCATTATGATGGTCCAATCTTTTAAGATGTTGGTGTTGTCAGAAGTTGGAGTATCTGCTGTTAATTTATAATCTCGTTTAATACAACATTTCTCAAACTGATTCCAAACATGTTTCCTGTTGTATTCTGTGTTACGAGGTTTTCCTCTTCGAGTTACCTATTTCAGTATTAGACGCTTCACCGAAAGGAGAGTCAGCCATTTTTGACATTTCAATGGCGGCTCTGTTGCGTCAAATTGTGTAAGCTGTTGCGCATCTGTAGCACAGTGCAGCTAGACTCTCTAACCTGATCGTAACATAAGAAAAGCAGAGGAGGTGATAATTAAAATTCAGAGGTGATGCCATGTAAAGGTGGCGCCGTGGCCGAGCGGCTAGACCGTTCGCCTTTCACCAAGGCGGCCTGGATTCGATCCCAGGGACTCGCATGTGGTATTCGTGGTGGACGAAGTGGCTTCTAGACGGATTTTCTCCTGGTTCTCCAGTTTTCCCCGCCACTCATTCCACAAATTGCTCCATTATCACCTTTCCACTCATCCATTTCGCGTGCGTTTCATATTATCCTCTTCCTCACTGTCATACCTGGTGCTTGGCTGATCACCCGCTTACAGGTCTTCACTCTGTCCGGTCCATAGGTTCCTCTGCTCCCCGACAGGCGTCTGACTCTAGACACTGACTTGTAAGTCCTACATACTGGGAGGATAATCAGATGAAGAAGAAGATAATGAAATGTGACGAACATTTGTCCTGTTAATTCCTATGGAACATGCTATAACCTATATTAGCGCCAATAGCTTAACATAATCTCTTATAGTAAATACAATGATTGTAAATAAGGAAATGCTACGTGATTGATATGTAAGGAAAACATGAGTCTGTGAATATCCTGAGTGCAGCTGCACTGGAGTATCGTCCACTCAAACTTGTTCTCTTGTCTACATATGCATACATACATACGTAAAACCAAACTTATGCATTTCTTTTTCTGGTGCTGTGGCTAGTGCACGTGTTTCCCTCCCCACTTTTCTTACATCTCTTTCACTGGTACCTACCTTCTGCATTGTTAAATACGGGACGGATCCAAACATCTAAACAGTAGCCTTATCCGCAAAAAGGACAATCTATTTTCACGCAATAATATATATTTTAGTGCAACAAGTATCTCAGTAAAACAAGTGATAATAGTTTTTTTATAACTTAATTGAGGTTAAAGAAGGCTTCTTGCCATGATAGCTAATGACAAAAATCTGATGTGTTGCACTCACATGACTTTCTCTACTCTTGTACTAATCATTCTTACAAACTCTTATTCCTATATCTTCTTTGTGTTACTTGAGATAAATATTTGTACAAATTATCTTACTGTTTATTTCCTTGTAGGTGCAAGGGGAATATTAGAATACAGTAGGCTTTGTGCGATATTCAAATGTTTTAAAGCTTTGAGCACGCTTAACATATAAAAAAAATGAACGAGTGAGTGATTAGGGTTTAAGGGCCCATCGACAGCTAGGTATTAGAGCCCCGTGAACAACGATGTTCCATTTCACCAAAGTTCTAAGTTTTCCGAAACTCACACATAACAAGGAATATCTCCGAAATGGTTCACTCTACCTTATAAATAAATAATATATATATATTGACATAAGTTGTGTATTTTAGCAAGACCTCCATTTTTTGTATAGTAAGATTTTGTCTATCTCTTACAGTGTATGCAAAGATCATGCAAAATGAACACTTCTAGGGACATTCCCAGAAAGTTCAATATATGAATTTAAATACCTACATGGTAATTTAATCAAAATCGTTAGAACCACTGTTTATAAAATAAAAAAAAAATTCGAAAAATGTTCCACATAAATGGCTGTCTTGAAAATCTTAGATATACCTTTTCTTTTTACTCCAGGAGGTCCCAAACATATTTCCAGTGAAATCTCGTTATCAAATTTTTGGATGGAACATAATATTTCCCCTACTTAACCCACATGGTAAAGAAACTAACAAGCATTTTTATGACTAATTTGTAGAGCAGTAACAAAAACAAACTACGACAGAGAAAGCGATGTGATTGTTGCACATGAAATGCATTTTTGGGTGACTTCTCGATATCGAACTTTTGGATGGAGTGTGGCAGATACCTCCTCCATCTCAAGCAAGTAGCAGAGAATGTTAAACTCTAATGTGTTACATTCATATAACTTTCCCTACCCACTAACATTTACTTTTATATCTCTTCTACAAACTACTCTTACAAAAGCTTATTTGTATAGTTATTCAATGTTAATCAAGATAAAACTTCACAGAAATAGTTCCACTACACATTTTGTTCTAGATATAAGAATAAAGGAAACAGAATCGATATTTAGATATTTAAGACAAGGTGTTCCACCAATCAGAGAATTCCCATGCAGCAATGGCAAAGCGCAATATCGATTAACTCTCGAAACGCAACTAGCGCGAGTTTAGAAAACACTAAAATGTCGGACACTGCTGACAGTGAGATGCAACTTACTCCACCCGCCTAAGTAAGATGCAATTTACACAAATTAACCTCAATACAGCATCAACTTGCAACAATATTGCACTGAGCGCAGTCCCTAAGCAAATTAATTTCACTAATTGTACAATAAAAAACTTATACATCAAATAAAGAATTGTCTGGCTGGCCCCGTAGCGCAGTTGGTAGAGCACCTGCCTGCTGTGCTAGGCGTCCAGGGTTCGACTCCCGGCAGGGGGCTAGGAATTTTTCTCCAGCCAAGATTATTCCTCATCCTACCCTCAGTCTGGAAGTATGAATGAAAGTGTGAATTCAACGTATAAAAACCCCAAAGATCGAAAAACCCACCGTTAAACTTGTTACACCATTTGCCAATAGGCAAGGCCGCCGATATGACCTCTGCGGTTAAAGGCGGGGTATAAATGGAGCAATTTTCGTCTGAAAAGCAATATATTCAATTTGCCTTCTATTTTTCAATGTTACGTAGCATTCCAAGGTTATCATTTTCATCATGCAGCTGTGACGTGCTGGAAACGCATCGATCGTTTAGCGCCTGCGCACAACTCCAAATATCATCTGATACAATATGTAGGTCATTGTCCCTGGTGACTACAATATTTTACAATATTTCAACTATAAAATTAGGTATATGGTCGAGCATAAATTGTCGTATGAAACTTAACTATAGTACGTTTTGGTCTTAGCGTTAACGTTTGGCATTATATATAAACTTATATAATATTCCTTCAGGATTAAAACTTCAACGGTTTTTTTTTTTTTTTTTTTTTTTTTTTTTTTTTTTTTTTTTGTTAGAATATTTAACATATACATTTTATTTGTCAGGTAAATGTGTTAACATTATTATTTTAATCAAAATCGTCTAGTCATTTTGGAAAAACAATAAATATTGAATGAATAAATAAATAAAATATATATCTTATATATTTAAACGAGCAATTCTTGTATATATAAATATATTCCGCGCAACTTGGAAACGACTCTAATGATTTCTATCAAATTTTATATTAGACAGGGTTTTGCATATTAAGTTTATCTATATAGATTACATTCCTGAAAAAACACAATTTTACGCGTAACAGTCACAATTACTCTAAACCTTATTTTGGCCATAATTTCTCTGTTAATGGGCCAATTTCAACAAACAAGCCAGGATATTAAAGGTCTCGTCACGGAAACGGCTCCAACAATTAGGATGAACATTTATATTTAGTTTACATTTTGCTTTTGAAGTTTATCTAAATAAGCATCTTTTCCGCCACCCAAACAAAAAAACAAAAAACAAAAAAACAAAAAAAAACAAAAAAACGATTAAAATAGAAAAAGGAAAAGAAAAACAAGCCGAGCGAAGCTCGGTCGCCCAGGTACTATACATAATTTCAAAAATTCCATATAAAGGGTAGTTTAGTTTGGGAGATATTGTTGCAAATCTTCGTGTGGCATCTTTGCTATTCATCCGATTTTTCGTTTTTGAGTTGTTATATTCAGAAACACATACACACAGGAACCTTTTTTTTTTCTTTAATTAGTTTCGGGGGGGGGGGGGCTCAAGTCATGTATTTCCTGTTAAATCTCCGTGTCAAATTTTTGGGTGGAATGCAATAATTTGCTTATGAGGTATGTGGTAGAGGAAGTAATAAATGTAAATGTTTTACAAAAAGTGCGATGACTTGAATAACAAGTAGGTATGTATTCCAGGTCTTGGCAACAGTCTGAGATGTGGTAACGCTTTGAGAGGTGAACGACCTCAATATCTTACAATACGTACATTAGCTGCGACACTTGTAGGTACTATTTGTAAACAAGGTGAGTTTGTCTTATCATGCACAGGCATTAGCAGACAGATACTGCTGAAAATATGTATGTCCTTGACAAATAATCCCATTTACATATACATACAAACGCACAATCAAATAAACACTTCAGGCAAACTATCAATGATTTTCCAAAAATATAATTCCTATACTAAGTATTTTAGAATATTTTATTACATACTATGTCGGTATATATTATTTATGTAACTAGTGTATAATGTGACTGATTGTGACCTGAGTATATGTTAAGTGTGTGAACGTAAGTGAACGTTACAAGTGTCACAATGAGAAGATCATACACGTATTACATACAACGTTTTATGCTCGACCACATCCAAAATGTATTAATTATAAGTCTTACACCGATCCTTTAATGGACCTCCTTAAGTTCAAACTTTCATTAAAGGCCAGGTGCTCCACCAATCAGAGAATTCCCATGCAGCAATGGCAAAGCGCAATATCGATTAATTCTCGAAACGCAACTAGCGCGAGTTTAGAAAACGCTAAAAGTCGAACAAACACAAAACACACAAATTAACCTCAATACAGCATCAACTTCCAACAATATTGCACTAAACACAGTCCCGCAAATTAATTTCACTAATTGTACAATAAATAATTTATACATGAAATAAAGTTTCGTCTGAAAACCAATACATTCAATTGGCCTTCTATTTTACAATGTTACGTAGCATTCCAAGGTTATCATTTTCATCATGCAGCTGTGACGTGCTGGAAACGAATCGATCATTTAGCGCCTGCGCACAACTCCAAATATCGCTTCGTTCATTTCCTAATATTTACTTGCATCTACTACCATTATAGTCTCGTTTCATAATATAATATTATGTAATGTAAGCATTAAAATACGTAAAAATAACTAATAAATTTGCTAATTGTAAAATTATAATGTATTAGAGATCACATGTGTGACCTAATATGGTTGCTAAACAGATGTTTTATTTGTTTCAGCACTTATAGACAAAAATCTGATGTGTTGCACTCACATGACTTTCTCTACTCTTGTACCAACCATTCTTACAAACTCTTATTCCTATATCTTCTTCGTGTTAGTTAAGATAAACATTCGTACAAATTATGTTATTGCTTATTTCCTTGTAGGTACAAGGGGAATATTAGAATACAGTAGGCTTTCAGCGATAGTCAAATGTTTTAAAGCTTTGAGATCCCGATCTCTTTGCACACTTAACATATAAAAATCTGATGTGTTGCACTCACATGACTTTCTCTACTCTTGTACCAACCATTCTTACAAACTCTTATTCCTATATCTTCTTCGTGTTAGTTAAGATAAACATTCGTACAAATTATCTTATTGCTTATTTCCTTGTAGGTACAAGGGGAATGTTAGAATACAGTAGGCTTTGTGCGACAGTCAAATGTTTGAGATTCTGTTGTCTTTGCACACTTAACATATAAAAAAATGAACAATGATGATCCATTTCGCGAAAGTTCTAAGTTTTGCGAAACTCACACACATAACAAGTAACATCTCCGAAATGGTTCACGCTACAAGAAAATTTATTGAGACATAAATTGTGTATTTTAGCAAGATCTACATTTTTTGTATAGTATAATTTGGTCATCTCTAACGGTTTACCAGTTATGCAAAAGTCGTCCAGAGTAAATACGACTACAGGGGCTATAGCCAGAAAATTCAAGATATATATTTCATTTTTCATAAAAATATCTAAAAAATATGGCATTTTAATCAAAATCGTTACAGCCATTTTCAAGAAAATCAAAATTTTCGAAAAATGTTCCATGTAAAGGGTACTTTAGGGTGAGGCTATTTTCTTCAAAATCTTCGTGTCGCATCCTTGAAAGACATTAAACTTAAATACCAATTTTGGTTTTTAACCGACTTTTCGTTTTTGAGTTATGCTGTCCACAGACTGACAGACACACACACACACACACACACACACACACACACACACACACACACACACACACACACACACACACACACACACACAGACTTTTTTCTAAAAATGCTTGTTTTGGATTCAGGGGGCTTCAAAACATATATTTCCGGTGAAATCTCGACATCGAGTTTTTGGGTGGAATACAATACTTCCCCTACTTACTAGTAAAAGTAAAAATGGAAGGTAATGATATTCCGCTTGACATTTTGAACGAAGGCAAGAGTGCTGAGAGTTTATTGATTTCACAAAAATCAAAAGATGTTTACGAAAAAGAATATGAAAAGTTTTGT
This sequence comes from Tenodera sinensis, assembly GCA_030765045.1. Taxonomy (NCBI): domain Eukaryota; kingdom Metazoa; phylum Arthropoda; class Insecta; order Mantodea; family Mantidae; genus Tenodera; species Tenodera sinensis. The sequence goes on from CM060961.1 coordinate 16,435,607, forward strand.
GGATGAAGAAGCGAAAAGTGCGTTAGTTTGACTAATGGAACCACATTACTGGCATAGCTTTTAGAGCTGGTAATTATAAAGATTTTCTTATAGACACACTGGAGAAAACTATGTTATAATGGTGATGAGGCCATTGCTACTTTGTTGCCATGTTAATTATGTCATTTATTTTGTGACAATGGTGATGGAAATTTGGTAATTTCGCACGATTTATATCGTTTTAAAAGTAGGATTGCATTGAAAGAAATACAATTGCAAAGTTTGGTCCATTTGCATTTTAAAACACATTTTTAATTTATTATAAGTCTTATATGCTGCACTCACATCAATCTCTTGTAGAAACCGTTCTTAAAACCTTATTCTCCTATCTACTTCATCTTAATCGAAATAACAATTTGCAGAAATGGTTTCACTGGTTATAGGAGAATACAGTAGACATAAGCGATAATCAAATCTTTTGACAACTGTTCGCTATGCGAGGGCTTTGAAATTCGGTTCTCTGAACAGAAGAGGCAAAAATATCTGATGTGTTGCACTCACATGGTTCTCTCTACTCTTGTACAAACGACTCTTACAAATACTTATTCCTCTATCTTCATGTAAATCGAGATAAACATTTACACAAATTATATTATACTCATTTTCTTGTAGCTACAATGGAAATAGCAGAATATAGTAGGCTTAAAGCGGGAGTCAAATCATTTAAGAGCTGGTCACCGTGTGATGGCTTTGACATTCCATTCTCCGTGCATTGTTACAGCATAAAAAACGAATGAGTTGTCAGTTGAGAAAAGTACTCAAACAAATAACAAGGAAATAGTTCTAAAAAAAATTGACAAATTGTAAGGTTTAACGAGATATGCATTTTTTGTGCATCCCTTAAACTCATTCAAAATAAAGACGACTTCTGAGAACATTCTCAGAAAATTCAAGATACACATTTCATTTGTGAGTAAAGTATCGAAATCTTTATGGCATTTTTTTGAGAAAATCAAAATTTTGGAAACATTTTTCATGTAAATGGTAGTATATGAATGGCAGGTTTTCTTGAAAATATATTTGTCAGATCATTGGAAGATGGAGAACTTTAATACCAGTTTGGTATTTAATCGACCATTCATTTTGGAGTTATTCTGCTCACAGTCACACAAACGGGCAGATTTTTTTTTTCTAAATTTGTGTATGGATCTAGGGGACTTCAAAACGTGTTTCCAGGAAATCTCTGTATTGAATTCTTAGTGGAACGCAGTATCTTCTGTTACTACTAATGTATATGGTAGAAAGCAATATATTTTATGGGACAAAATGTGAAAAGCCAAAAAAACAGCACATTCTTATGCCAATTATGTTTTAAAAATCTGATGTGTTGCACTCATATGACTTTCTCTACTCTTGTACGCGGTATTCTTACAAACACTTATTCCTCTATCTTCTTCGTGTTATTTGAGAGAAATATTTGCAGAAATTAATTATCTTATTGCAAATTTCCATGTAGATGGGGAATATGGGAATACAGTAGGCTTTGAGCGATAGTCTTTTAAAGCTTTCAAATTCCGTTCTCTTTGTACAGTTAAAATATAAAAAAATTGAATGAACAGCGATGTTCCATTTGACAAAAGTATAAGTTCTCCAAAACTTATACAAATAACAAGGAGTATCTCCGAAATGGTTCACTCAAAAAAAAAAAAAAAAATATTTGGACATAAATTATGTTTTAGTGAGACCTATAGACTTAAATAGCAACTTTGGTTTTTTAACCGACTTTTCGTTTTTCAGTTATGCTGTCCACAGACTGACAGACACAACCGGACCTTTTTCTAAAAAATGTTATTTTTTATTCAAGGGGCCTCAAAACATGTTTCCGCTGAAATCTCGACATCGAAATTTTGGGTGGAATACAGTACTTCCCCTAGTTACTCAATTTGACATGCGTTGTACTCCAGAATATCAGATGAGACTAAAGGTAGTTGCGAAAGCAGAAGCAGTGCGCTACTTGACAGTCATTTTTTCTAAAGGGCGTTCGGTCGCGGTGACCCTAGGCATGTTAATGTGGGTACACAAATATTCAGAATTCGTTAGTAAAGCGGTTTGCTATTTGTTTTGCACGCGAGACGTGACAAAATTCGCTCTCTCATCATTATGCTTCTCAAAGGGTATTTTTAGTGGATATTGTCATAGGAATGAACGTACATATGACGAAATTGCTTCCTTATAAACATGCCTGGGTGAAATAATGTAGATCGAGTGCAATGTCACCAGAGCCAATACACGAGACATTTGGTATTCACTTTAAGCCCTATTCCAAGGTATCAAAACAGTGTAATTAAAAATCTGATGTGTTACACTCACATGACTTTCTCCACTCTTGTACTAACAATTCTTACAAACTCTTATTCCTATATCTTCTTCGTGTTAGTTGAGATGAACATTCGTACAAATTATCTTATTGCTTATTTCATCGTAGGTACAAGGGGAATATTAGAATACAGTAGGCTTTGTGCGATAGTCAAATCTTTTAAAGCTTCGAGATCCCGTTCTCTTTGCACTGCTAATATATAAAAAAATGAACAACGTTGTTCTATTTCACGAAAGTTTGAAGTTTTTCGAAACTGACACAAATAACAAGGAGTATCTCCGAAATGGTTCACTATACAAAAAAAAAAAAAAAAAAAAAAAAAAATTTTTAGCGAGATCTACATTTTTGTATAGTAAGAGCTTGTCTATCTCTTGGGGTTTACGACTTATTCAAAAGTCATCCAGAGTAAACAGGACTACATAGGCTATAGCCAGAAAATTCAAAATATACATTTCATTTGTCATATAAATATCTTAAACATTTTAAACAAAATCATTAGAGCCATTTTCGAGAAAATAAAAATTTTCGAAAAATATTCCATGTAAAGTGTAGTTTAGGGTGGAAGAGTTTTCTTCAAAATCTTCGTGTCGCATCCTCAAAAGACATAAAACTTAAATACCAACTTTGGTTTCTAACCGAGTTTTCATTTTTGAGTTTTGCTGTCCACAGACTGACGCGCACACACACACACACACACACACACACACACACACACACACACACACACACACACACACACACGCACACACACACATGCGCGCGTGTAACTTTTTCTAAAAATGCTTTTTTTATTTTCTAGGCCTGGAAACATATTTCTGGTGAAATCTCGACATCGAATTTTTGGGTGAAATACAATGCTATACAATAAAGTAAAAATTCTCATGTGTACACTCAAATGATCTTTTCATTTTTATCTCTTTCATGTTAATGGAGATAAATATTTGTAGAAATGGTTTTAGTACATATTTCCTTAAAGGTACAATGGATAATACAGCAGGCTTAAAAGGTAGTCGAATGTTTTAAGAGCTGGTCGCTATGCTAAGGTTTTGATATTCTAAACTCTTTGCGTCAGCAGGACATAGAAAAGAAATATCTATTATTTGATATAATTACGTGGTTTAACCAGATCTATATTTTGTGTGTGGTAAGATTGTCTATCTCTTACGGTTTAATAGTTATACAAAACTCGTCGAGAATAAAGAGGACTTCAGAGGTTATTTACAGAAAATTCAATATATGCATTTTATATGTTATAAAAATACCTCAAACAAATGGTATTTTAATCAAAATCGTTAGAGCCATTTTTGAGAAAATACAAATTTTCCGAAATTGTTTCATCTAAAGGATAGTTTGTATTGGGGGGGGGGGGGTCTTGAAAATTTTTAGGTCACATCCTTGACAGATGTTGAACTCAAATACCTAGTTTGGTATTTAACCAACTTTCTGGTGTTTAGTTATGTTGTTCATATATATATATATATATATATATATATATATATATATATATATATATATCCCTATTTGTAAAGTATTTTATAAAGAATCTCGAAACATGCATTTCCAGTGAAATATCATCGAATTTTTTAGAACACAGCACAGAAAGTAAAAGTGTCAGATTTTTTCCTATAGTAATGTTACGAAAAACCTATAACTTATTTGGATAGAGCTTATGCTCAATTCATATTTATTGTAACCATTTTACGAATGAAATTATAGTAATTAAGTAATGTGTATCTATAAACATGCTTATAAAATATTAATATAAAAACGACGTTACGGTTATGAACTCTCCAGTCCAGTATTTGGTGTTGTGCAATCAACTCTGGAATACTTTGTTCCATTTAGCATCTATTGTCCTTCAGTTTTTCTTTTCTTGTTTTATGTCGACATGTGATTACGAGCATGTCTTTAATGCTTAACTCAACACTATTTTACTTTTCAGCACGTTAAATTCTTCTTCTTCTCTTTAATTACCCAGTATCCATCGGTTTTATTACATCTGAACCGCTTTGATTATTTTAATAACATCTAAAATATGGTTCTTCATTTATTTTACTACTTCATCTTCTTATAGATCTAGGTTTTATTCTTATGGACATATTGTATCTTGCCTTGTTAATGGTGTGTTTTGTTTCATTTGTAGCATTTCTTCACTAAAATATATTCACTTTGTGAAACATCACTTTTACCTTCAATATTGTACTGTCTGTGAGTTCTAACACTTTATTTTTACTTTGTTTAAGAGTGTATTTGACATTAAAATAATTGAGGTTTGGATCCTGAAATTTCTAGCTAATTTATCTACCATGTGAGTAGGGAAGGTTAGATATCGAGATTTCACCGCAATTTACACATTTTGGAGGCGTGCTTGAAACAACAGTGCTTTTTACTTTCTCTACTATGTACAGAAGAGGAAGAATTGTATTCCACTCAAAGTTCGATGTTGAGATTTCACAGGAAATATACGTTTTGAAACCCCTTAAGTCCAAAAAAAAGCACTTTTAGAAAAAGATCCTCGCCTGCGCGCGCGTTTGTGTGTGTGCGTGTGCGTGTGTGTGTGTATGTACAAGAATTGCTGGTTTAAATATATAAGACAAAGCAGGCATACATACATGTATTAGCGTCCATTGGCACGGCCTTCAAGGTTCATATTTATGCTCCAATTTGTTAAGATGTTGGCAATGTTACAAGTTGGAGTATCTGCTGTTAATTTATAATTTCGTTCAATACAAAATTTGTCGCACTGATTCCAAACATAGGGTTAAATACATCGCCGAAGCGAGAGTCAGCCATATTTGACATTTGAATAGCGGCTCTATTGCGTCAAATTACGTTGTGCATCTGTTTACATAATGTAGCTAGATTCTCTAACCTCATCACAACATAAGAAAAACAGAGGAAGTGTCAATGAAAATGTTATACTTTTTTTCCGCGAAGAAAGGCTTTCATTGGTTAAAATTTGAAGTTGTTATGCACATGATTGATTTCAATCAACTCACGTATGAGTGGAACAGTCAGTGAAATAGATACGTGCAATAGAACTACCTAATAATGAATCAACTTGCTCCAAAGAAAGCAAACAATCCTGAAAGACAATTTAGATCAGAGTGGGAAGCTTGTCACTTTTTGTGACGATAGAGCCAAATCCCTCATCTACGGTACAATAATTGCACGTGTAAGAAAATCATCTGTTGACAGGCACCCATTAGAACGTACAAGAAGAAAATATGTAATAAAACATTTGTACAAAGTTTCAGCTCGATTAACATGAACTAGATAGGAGAATAAGCGTTTGTAGGAATAATTTGTACAAAGTAGAGAAAGTCATGTAAGTACAACAAATAAGATGTTTTTCTTTTGATGTATGAAAACGTCCATATCATATCACTGTGAGGAGGTAATGAAATATAAGCCATTTTCGTAATAACCTTTTTCGCTCGCTTAGTTCCAGCTTAATGACACATTGGCAGTGCGCGGTTGCGTGGCTCGACTCGCCTTGTTGTGAGCATAACACAAATCTTGAACGTTGGCCGAACAAACAGAGACCATCTTAATATACAGTACCTACTCGTCTGCATCTGTTATATAATTATTAGACATGGGATTTATATGCACCAAAAACTGTTAAAATATGCATGCGTCTATGTTGGTAAATATGTACGAAAATCTTGAAAATATGTAGTTAAAATACATATTGTAGATATAAGCGTTTCCAATTATATATCCTCCTGGTCGTTGTAACTGCGTCTACAAATGATTTTCCGGAGTGAATTGTGTTGTGAATTAAATGTATGACTCTAGTGAATAGTATGAGAACGACCTGTTAGCATGTACAGATGTGAAAGCGCAGTATTTGGTGAAATTTCTTCTGGAGGGTCAACACTGTCACCTTGCAGGTACTTCTTCACAGAGCATAAGATGTCAAAACTAGAATATCCTTCTTGAACAGCGCACAATTTATCACGCAGTTTTTCTATACTTTACAGGTGCACAACTAACCTCATTTTTCTACACGCGTGCGTCTGTTGGTGTGTGTGTGTCTGTGTGTGAAAGTGTGTGTGTGCGTGCGTGTGTGTGTGTGTGTGTGTCAGTCTGTGGACAGCATAACTCAAAAACAAAAAGTCGGTTAAAAACCAAATTTGGTATTTAAGTTTAATGTCTTTCAAGGATGCAACACGAACATTTTGAAGAAAATAGCCCCACCCTAAATTACCCTTTACATGGAAAATTTTTCGAAAATTTTGATTTTCTTGAAAATGGCTCTAACGATTTTTATTAAAATGTCATATGTTTGAGATATTTTCACAAGTGAAATGTATATTTTGAATTCTCTGGCTATAGCCCCTGTATTCGTATTTACTCAGGATGACTTTTGCATAACTGGTAAACCGTAAGAGATGAACCAAATCTTGCTGTACAAAAATGTAGATCTTGCTAAAACACACAATTTATGTCTAAATAAATGTTTCTGTAGAGTGAACCATTTCGGAGATATTCCTTGTTATTAGTATGACTTTTGGAGAACTTACACCTTCTAAGAAGGTATTGAATTCCACCCAAAAATTCGATATTGAGATTTCACCGGAAATATATGTTTAGAGACCCCTGAATTAAAAAAAAAAATTAGAAAAAAGGTACACGCGCGCGCGCGTGTTTGTGTGTGTGTCTGTGGACAGCATAACGCAAAAACGAAAGGTCGGTTACAAACCAAAGTTGGTATTTATGTTTAATGTCTTTCACGAAGATTTTAAAGAAAATAGCCCCACCCTAAACTACCCTTTACATGGGAAATTATTAGAAAATTTTTATTTTCTTGAAAATGGCTAACGATTTTGATTAAAATGCCACACGTTTGAGATATTTTTGACAAATGAAATGCACATCTTGAATTTTCTGGCTATAGCCTATGTAGCCCTGTTTAGTCTGGATGACTTGAATAACTCGTTAACCGTAAGAGATAGATAAAATTTTACTATACAAAAAATGTAGGTCTCGCTAAAACACACAATTTATGTCCAAATACATTTTTTTAGTATTAACCATTTCGGTGACATTCCTTGTTATTTGTGCCAGTTTCGGAAAATTTAAAACTTTCGTGAAATGGAACATCGTTGTTCATTTTTTATATGTTAAGCGTGCAAAGAGAACGGGATCTCAAAGCTTTAAAAGATTTGACAATCGCACAAAGCCTACTGTATTCTAATATTCCCTTTGTACCTACAAGGAAATAGCAATAACAAATTTCTGTAAATGTTTATCTCAACTAACACAAAGAAGATATAGGAATAAGAGTTTGTAGGAATGGTTAGTGCAAGAGTAGAGAAAGTCATGTGAGTGCAGTACATCAGGTTTTTTCTTGTGGCATTAACCATTTCCGAAATATTGTGTATTACTGACTAGAAATTTCAATTGATCCTGCATTAATCAAGTGTTAACTCAGTACTGTGTTCTCTCTCTCTCTCTCTCTCTCTCTCTCTCTCTCTCTCTCTCTCTCTCTCTCTTAGTCATGCAAAAAGTGGAATTTTAAATGTAGCCCATAAGTGCCCCGTTTTTTAAAAATTTGAGTATACCTAGCTTCTGCAAACTTTATCGCAATTAGCAAGAAGTACGTAGAAGAATGAGACTTTTATAAGAATAGTGTGTAGAAAAGTAGGTAGAAAAGCAGTGTGAATGTAGCACTGAAGGAATTTCTTTTTATCTTGCAGCTCATTTTAATTGCTCCCCTTTAGGGCAAACTACATAGTTATAGGTTGTTTCCTAAGTGGGGCATATGTCATTATCAAGTTACCTAACAATCTGGCCATTGTTGAGTGAATCGGTCTCACACGAAGACACGCACGCACACACACACGTGTAGAGGTAGAGGTAGAGAATGGACGGAAGGGATTCCACACTGAGCCAACTGTTGAGACTATTGTGTTAGACCCCGGGAGGAAAGGGATGCAATCAGAGCGCTCTACGGGCGTGTTACAAGCCAGGCGAGTAGCTCCAGCCAGCATGAGCGTCCCCACACCAGGTTACCCAAGCAGCCCGGTCAGGCGACTGTAACGCCACCCATACGCCGAGAACACCAGATACAGTTCGCAAAGTCTCCACACAGCAGGAGCGAAGTCCTCCCACCCTGAAAAACCGGATTGAAATTAAGATGAAATAGAGTAAGAGGAAATTCCGGGGAAGTAATTATCCTTTCCAGCATTCACCTTTTGACCCGTGAAACCCCCGAAAAAACCTAATGGGTCAGGAAGCTCGGCTACAAGAATCGAACCCACGATCTCCAGAATGCGAGACCCACACGTTCCTGCAGGAGTCTTCTCACTCAGTCGCGTATTGTACACCACTCAAAAACTCGATATCAAAATTTCTGCCAAAATACATGTTTTGAGACTCCCTGAATCTAAAAAACGAAAAACAGAACTTTCCGAAAAGGGTCCATGTGCGCGTTTGTGTATTTCTGTACCTGTGAAGAGTGCAACTCAAAAACCAAAAGTCAGTTAAATACCAAATTTGGTATTCAAGTTGAGTATCTTTCAAGAATGCGATATGAACATTTTCAAGGAAATTCTTGACCTCACTCTTTACATAGAATATTTTTGGAAACTTCTAATTTTACCAAACATGCCTCTTAACGATTTTGATTAAAATATCGTATGTTTAATATATTTTCATGGCTTGTATATAATTTCTGGGAATGTCCTCAAAAAGTCTTCTTCATTCTGAATAACTTTTGTTTTCCAGTTATACGAATTTATTGCACAAAACAATGTAAATCTGGTTAAAACGTACATTTTATGTCAGAAACATTTGTTTAAATTTTCAATACTTTTACTTGTCTGAAATTATTTAAATTATTTCATTATTTTTCTATCTCTTAGCCATGCGAATAGAACACAATTTCAAAACCATCACACAAGCACCAGTTCTTAAAAGATTTCGCTATCGCTCAAAGTCTACTGTATTCTAATATTCCCCTTGCACCTACAAGGAAATGAGCAATAAGATAATTTGTACAAATGTTTATCTCAACTAACACGAAGAAGATATAGGAATAAGAGTTTGTAAGAATGGTTAGTACAAGAGTAGAGAAAGTCATGTGAATGCTTTATATCACTTTTCGTTGCCCACAGATGACCTTATACAACTCTATCACACGAGTGTGTTTACTTGGTTTTATGAAATGAGTCGATATGCCAGTTCTGGATACAAAGATACGCATTTAGAGGTTCCTCAGAGCGTGTAGCAATTACCTCCACTGAATGAGGAAGTTGGGTAGCCAGTGGCGTAAATAACGGCCTCGCAGACCCCCGATGTTTAGGTGCCCCCAAACTGCCTTTAATAGTTTTCTTAAACATCACATTTCCTATTCATTTCAACCATGGAAAATCACTAGGAAGAAGCGCTGGAACAAATGCAGTTCACTGATGACGGAAGTGTACCGTGTAAGTATTTCCTATCATTTCGTGTGAAACAAGCTTACCTCCAAGTGCGTATGTCCTCAAAAATATTCACAATCATACAGAGAATAGATTAAAGCACATTTATAACAAACAATGAAATTCATGAGATAAACACCAGACAAAAGAGCAACATCCAGCAACCCAGTGTAAAACTTTCTTGCTTCCAGAAAGGTGTATATTATAAAACCATCAAAATATTTCGTGCTCTTCCTAACAATGGCAAGGGAAAAGTTGATAATTTCAATGGTTTTAAAATTGCTGCTAAGGAGTACCTATATTCTAAATCATTTTATTCTATACAAGATTATCTAAATGACAAATTATCCTGTTAATGCTTATGTAGCTTTATAAGAAGTTTCTAGCTTCTTTAGTGACAAATCATTGTTAATTACAGTTGATGTCTATGTGAAAGCAAACTAAATGTATAAGTATAGAACAATTTGACAAAAGATGACATTCATTGCCAGTTATATTACAACTAAACAGTAGGACAAGGCAGGAAAACCCTAGCCAAAGTTTAAAACAAAGCTCAATTCATATTTGTAAATATACATAATGTAAGTCTTATAATTGCAGGAGTTTGCTTGGGTTAATACGTGAGTTACCCAGAATATTGACAGGCAATTATTTTCTTCCACTTATGTGCATTATGCATTTACCGAGTGTATATTATTTATTTAGGAAAAATAACTATTAATGTTGGTAATCAGGAAGTGTTATTTTAACAATTCGCTAGGTTGGTTGTCCTAAAAAGAATTCATCATTAGTTGAGTTTATTCCACTTTCATGCGTAAGTATGTTATATTTTAATCTCTCATTTTTTAAGCTTTAGGGCCCCTAACATTTATTTGCAGGGGCCCCCCAAAACCTTAGCTACGCCACTGATAGAGGTACAGATACTAGATCACTACGAGTAGCGAGGTACCGTTACAGGTGTCGAACCTTGGAGGCTGATGACCTCAGCAGCATCACCACCACGTGGTTGTGATCGTTGCCCCTTCAACAGTCGCGTGCCGATCATCACGTGCTTTTTTTGGCTTCATACGGAAGGTCACGGAGGGAATTCTTCAACAATTCGGAACCTCTTCGCCTGCTTTCAGTTTTCATTCTTACTTTCTCTGCCATGTACCCAGTTGGTAGAGGGAGTACAGCATTCCAACCTAAAGTTTGATATATCCAGATCTCACCGAAATACACAGCATTAGGACCGACAATGCACTCACATGACTTTCTCTACTCTTGTACTAACCATTCTTACAAACTCTTATTCCTGTATCTTCTTCGTGTTAGTTGAGATAAAACATTTGCAGAAATTATCATATTGCTTATTTCCTTGCAGTTACAAGCGTAGATATAATACATATAGGGAATAATGTACATTCAAATTTGCATTGTAATATCCTCAACATCTTTAAATTTATTATCTTTTCTAGCTATTGTTTTGGCAGCGTACCTAAATTGCTCCACAAGATGAACATTTCAAAAGTTTTATAATTTTAAATAAATTAAGACAATGGCAAAAGATAGAAAAACATGGATGTCCTTCACCGAAGACCCCCCAACACTTTTAGAGTAACCAGGGGAAGTTGAAGAAGAAGTTCCAAGAAATTGCAAAATGTATAATTTAAAACCCTTGCATAGACGCTTCGAGGAAGACAGACGCTATTTCTCGGTAATACTTTGAGAAATCGGAGAATATATAATTTAATACTCTTGGATCAACATGTTCAAGAAAGTTAGGCACTACTCTCGGCGATACTCCGAGAAAGTCTACAATAAATAGTTTCGGACATGCCAAACAGTATGAAATAGTAAAGAAAGTGTTGTAATCATATAACGACTTAGTAATTGCAATAATTTGTAAAGGTGCAAATAAATAATTTAACAAATTTAAATGCAGTTCTGCTTCCAGGTCTTCACTCTGTCTGGTCCAGAGGTCCCTCTGTTCCCTGACGGGCGTCTGACCCTAGGCACTGGCTTGTAAGTCCTACATAAGGGGAGGGTAATCTGGGAAAGAAAGAAGAAAGAAAGAAATGCAGTTCAGTGAATGCTTTATTCCATACGTATGACCTGAGAAAGAAAAGAGTTCTCATTGCTCTACTGAATGATCTCTGAGGCATACAAAAAGATTTCATAGTACGACAAAGTATAAGATGTCGAAATAAATAACTAAGAATCACTTAAAAAAAAACTGCACTAAGAATATAGCATAGTGTTAGACCTTACGTGCTATGCTGAGTCTCAAGGATAGCAAAGGCATATGAGCCAGCTGGGGACGGCTGCTATTCTGTGACAGCTGCTCTTTAACAGAAAGTAGCAATAAATCACTCAACAGAGGGCACAGTTTAGTTCAGTTTGTTGCTTTTAAATAAAGTTGTAACGTGTATTCTGATGGTTTGCAGCACTTGGATTAAGGTTTATTTAATGCATTTAAGTATTCTGTACTTAAAGTTGTGTTGTTTATTAATGATAACCAATCAACAAACCTTTAGTGCATTTAGAGTAATGATTTACTTTTATTAAGCACTATGAGTGATACAGACAGTGACAGAATCTGGACCAGTGCTTAATCATCTTTGATTAGCCAAGCATTATAGTTTTTGTTTACCTAGATCTTGTTTATCTTGTTTATATATATATATATATAAATATATATATATATATATATATATATATATATATATATATATATATATATATATATATATATATAGTAAAAAACTCTTTCAACCTTATTGTATAGTTTGAGCCAGAAAATACTTAAATTAACAATTTTAATACTGACTCAGGGGTCTCCGTCTAGGGGATATGTGAATAGCACCCACAAGGTACCCAAGCTGAGCAGAACATTACTTCCACTTACCGGTGTTTTGCTCCTCACTGTAACTTTTCTATCTGACCTTACCTTGGTCATCTCTTGTTCTCTTCCGACCCCGATGCTATTAAGGTTCCTGAGGGCTAGGGAGTCTTTATTTTTCCAACCTCTCCATTTCTCTATAAAATCTTAACCCCTAACATGCTGACCTGTCATGGCATGTAATACGTCCTCTGATTGGTGATCAGAGGATATGGTCGGTGAATTTATTTTGATAATTCTCCCGGTCAGGTCGGTAAGACCCGTAAACCAACGACAGGTGTGGTCCTCCAGACATTCTGGGGGTTGTGAGAGAGCGATGTGACCGCCAAAACATAAAAATATGGTACTCTCTAAAAAGCGGTTACTATTACTGCTATTGCTCTCTTCAATATCATCAGTGAAAAATATTGGAGAGCAAGAGGATTAATGACTTCATTGTCAGAAATCCAGCATTAGCTAACAACATAATTTTAAATATTATTCTGTTATAGTTAATTACTCTCAAAGGAATGTTGAGAACAGAAAATCTTATAATGTTTTGGTTCATTAAATAAAATGATTAGCTTTGAAAAAAATAAATTTTTCACGTTTTTTGTAGTTTTTATAGACTTTTATAATTCACCAACTGGTAAATATTAAAGTTTCACAACAATCCCCACTCAGTTACTTGATTACAAACACTCAGATTCCATATTCGGAGCAGTATATTTCCAGGAAATGCAGTGTTTTCTCTACAACACGTGCTTTCCTCGTAGTGAACTACGCGGATGCACATGGACAGTGTGCATACCCTGCCTTTGGTTTCCTGGTGTACTTTTCTCTTGTATGTTCACACACATTACTGTTCAAAATACTGCTCTGATACGTACAGAAGAAGTTAAAATAGGAAATTAGCCTCCACTGCCAAACAAACTTAAACCGCATTAACATTAACAAGTGAGATGCATTTCTGTGCGTTACATCCACTGCGCGCGCATCGTTTCACGTGACGCAAGCACAAGCACCAGCCGCTGTTTCAATGCTTGCCGTGATGCTGTTCGAAACATACTCCTCAACAAGTATTACTCCAATTGCATTAGTATACAGATAATTAATAGGAAAAGTTAAGTAAGGAAAACTGGCAGGGTAGATTAGATTAGATTAGATTGCGTTCTGTAGGTTCAATGATGGACAGGCAGACCTTGAACATAGAACATGTCAACTCATTAACCACATCCATTGATGCTGTGCCCCTGATTTATAAGTAAACAACTTACAGTAACATTTATACATTTTAATTAAGGTTTGTTTTCACAGTTGGCACTACAAGTAATCCAGTAGGCTGTGAGAACAACAACAATAATTTTACCGTTTAATGCAGGGAAGTGGATTAGAGATATGATGAATATAAATTAAGGAATTTGCGTTAGTAAGCTGTTTATTAAAGTTAGGTCTGCTGTATTTAAAATTACAGTTGTTTGACTTCGCCTCTTCAATTAAGATGTGAATATCCTCACTAGAATACTCCCCAAATCTTTTGTCCGCCATTTTTGAATGAGTCGCCAATTGTTTTTACTGCACATGGATATTTCAGATGTTCAGAAAGGTAAGAAAAGGAGGAGGTGATATAACCAAGGCCACGACCAAGAGGTTATAATCTGGCATGTCTTATTAACGGAAAGTAAGTTGGATAACTAGCCTTTGCTAAGAATACTCTGCAATGAACAGAGAACACCACAGTTGTATTGTAAGGTTCAGAGAAAGCAGAGCATAACATTGGTAACCTCAATGAAGTCAGGTTAGTGACCGGTAACGTAGTCTGTGGGTTCGAATTCCGCCTGCAGCAAGGCTGGGCGTTTGTACTTTAACGGTGTCTAATTTCAGTATACTTCCAAGTCAATGACCGTGTCCTCATCAATTGTCATGGAAACCGAGCTCTTAAAACCTGGCCACAACTCCATTAAACAATATCCTTCCATGTAAAGTACAATATTTCATTTTATTCTATTTTAAATAATTAGCTTCATCTAAATAGTACAGTAAAACCTGAGTAAACCGGACCTCCATATACCGGAAACCTGGACAACCGGAAAACAAACCTCGGAACGGAGCTATTCCCTATGTTAAATGACACTTAACTGGAAAACTGTCTAACGCGGAAACGGAAAAGTTTTTCAGGAACAGTTTGCATAAATAACCTAACTAATACGGGTTTTCATGATGCTCTATGCATAGTTAGGTGCTTTGGTAACGAACTTGCCACGACTGAACACATTCAAAGTGCAGCAGATATTGCTGCTGGAAACAGCACTTGTGAAGTCATGGAAGCAATGGACGACGACGACGAAGCCAACGAAAGTATTATCTGTTGTGAGTGACCTTCCGGAATTAGCAGCTTCCTAGAATGTTCCAGAACTCGTGGAGCTGATGCAGGATACAAAGGAGACCATAGAACGTTCTCTTGTGCAGAAGTCGCAACAGTGCACTTTGACGGATATGTGGGGGAAAAGAAACTAATGGAGAAACTGCAATTATGTACGACATGTAAGTTGAAAATACAACAAAACATGTAATTGCACCCATTTATTATTTACATAAAATTATTTGTTCACTTTAATTCTATTTGTTTCACCCTTTGTAAGATGGAAACCCTTAAAAACGGAAAAATATTACTGGAACGTTCGCGTTCCGTTTTAGGCAGGTTTTACTGCATTAGGACGAAGATTATTTCACTTTCTCTACTACGTAGTTACTGTAAGTAAGGAAAGTATTGTACTCATCCAAACATTTAATATAGAGATTTCACCGGCAATGTACGTTTTGACACCCTCTAAATAAAGAACGCATTTTTTACTTTCTCTTTTACGTAGAGGAAGTATTTGTATTCTACCCAAAAATTCTATGTTCAGATTTCACTGGAAGTATATGTTTTGAAGCCCCGTGAATCGAAAAAAAAGCATTTTTAGAAAAAGGTCATCGCGTACGTGCGTGCGCGTGTGTGTGGTGTTTCAGTTTAATGTCTTTTAAGGATGTGACACGAAGATCTTGAACAAAATTCTTCCACACTAAACTCCCCTTTACATGGAACATTTTTCGAAAATTTTTATTTTCTCCGATTTTGATTAAAATGCCATATGTTTGAGATATTTTTTATCGCAAATGAAATGTATATTCTATATATATGCATAGAATTTTTGTAAACTTACACACTGAGGCGTTCCTTCTTATAGTTTGAATGTTCCATACCTATACTTTTATCAAATGGAAGTTATTCTTTTTCTCTGCTCATGCAAAGAGAATGGAATGTGAAAGCCATTACATAGCGACCAGCTCTTAAAATATTTCACTATCACTGCTGTATTTCCTATTCCTATAGTAGCTACAAGTAAATGTGCAATAAAACTAGTTCTACAAATGTCTATGTCAATTAAAAAGAATTAGATGAAAGAACAAGCGTTTTCAAGAATAGTTCTATAAGAGTGAACAGGGAAGTCATGCGAGTGCCTCACATGGATTTATTAAACTAAACCCCCAGCCCAACAGCCCATGAAGGGCCAAGGCTTGCCGCCCGGCCGCTGCATCCCCCACCTAAGCGCACTACAGGCGTCACGAATGGGGTGCAGTACTGGAGGGTAGGATGTGGTCTGCGTCCCCCGAGCCCTCCTGGCCAGTTATGAGGCCTTCAGGACCTGGGGTCGCTACTTCTTCATCAAGTAGCTCCTCAATTGACCCCTCCGGGACTTACCGAGGCTGAGTGCACCCCGTGCCAGACCTCCCAGCGGTGAAAAAATGCCCACGCCGATGCCGGGGATCGCACCTGGCTCCTCCGCGCCACCACTGCGCTACGGTGAATCGATTTATTATTATTATTATTATTATTATTATTATTATTATTATTATTATTATTATTATTATTATTATTATTATTATTATTATTATTATTATTATTATTATTATTATTATTATTATTATTATTATTATTATTATTATTATTATTATTATTATTATTATTATTATTATTATTATTATTATTATTATTATTATTATTATTATTATTATTATTATTATTATTATTATTATTATTATTATTATTATTATTATTATTATTATTATTATTATTATTATTATTATTATTATTATTATTATTATTATTATTATTATTATTATTATTATTATTATTATTATTATTATTATTATTATTATTATTATTATTAATGGTCCATTTGTATGTCTCCCTTTTAACTTCTTTGGTCATATCCGGGAACTTTGACTTGAGAAACAATTGATGGTGTTATTGCTCGCTGAACTGTAAGGTTTCTTAACGTTGATTTTATTACTTTTCTTTACTCCCACATTTGTAATTCCTCGCCTAAGTCAGGAATCGAACCCGCGACCTCTGGATTGAGAAGCCGGAAGTGTATGTTTCACTGCAGAGGCGAAGCGGTCGAGTGAAAGAATAGACACTGTTCCAGAAACAACGGACATATGAAACCAACTTCCCGTTGCTCTTCTGCAATAGCTAATGCATGTATGTATACATGTATGTTAAACAGAGCCGGGATGGGAAACACTTCTGCTGCTACGAAGTGAGTTGAAGATCAATGGAAAGAGATCCAAGGAAGAACACTTACGTCACAAGCAGTGGCGGCGTATGCTGGCATTCTGACTTGGGCTATCACTGGGCCTACTAGATCCGGACAATAAGGGGATGTTGAGTAACCTTCTGTTAGTCGCGTGGGGCCTAATAGACCCGCACTATATTTTTGTGCTTTTATGCTTGTATTTATTGTTTTAAACTTCATTTTTCCTTATAATTTGTACTACACTACATGGAAAGATAACAAATTGCGATTATCAGGTATACAACAGAACATATCGGGTACATTGCGACAAGATCGGGATATTATTGGTGTTCACTAGCACACGCATTAAATACAATTAAAAAACACTGCAGTACACCGAACTTGTATATATTTGCTGAAGGGACACTATAATTGACCTGCGTGCATTTTTTAATTAACACTGTTTCCAAATGTTATTTCAGACTATTGTGATTAAAACTGTAAGGAAGGGTAAGGAGTTAGTGCTCACTTCACCACACTCCCGCCAGGCCAGGTATCAGTCACCTCACTGCAGTCCTCCATGTTCACGCATTGTCACGATTGTATGACCTCAAATATGAAAATAACTTTACTAGGGAATAAAAGCTACATTGTAGTATCCTTTTATGTTCATATAACGCATAAAGTACAAATAAATTAACCCAAAATGTTTGTAGTTTCTAACTCAGGGATCTTTTAATGTTAAACTCGATGTTTTTGTGATAATGATGCCCCTACCTCTTGAAAACTATGGGTGATGGAGAGATTTTATTACCAGTTTTGGATTGAAGGTTCAGCGGGTTCAAATGCGGCCCAGGCCGATGGTTTTTAAGTGTGCTTAAAAACGACAGCTCCATGTCAGTAAATTTACTGACATGTAAAAGAACTCCTGCGGGACAAAATTCCGGCACACCGGTGACGTTGTGTGATCATAGCAATTGACAGCAACGTTAAACAACAAATTATTATTATTATTATTATTATTATTATTATTATTATTATTATTATTATTATTATTATTATTATTATTATTATTATTATTATTATTATTAATTATTATTATTAATATTATTGCTGTTATTATACTAAAAGTACAAGAAATAACTTATACATGATATAAACTTTCGTTTGAAAACCAATATATTCAATTTGCTTTCTATTTTTTAATGGTACGTAGTATTACAAGGTTATCATTTTCATCATGCAGCTGTGACGTGCTGGAAACAAATCGATCGTTTTGCGCCTGCGTAGAACACCAAATATGAGCTGATGCAGTATGTAGGTCATTGCCCCTGGTGAGTGTACAACATTTTATAATATTTCAACAATAAAATTAGGTACACGGTCGAGCATAAATTGTCGCATGAAACAACTATAATGGTAATTAAGAGCTCGTGAAACTTTGGAAAATCGTTTCGCTCGTTTCCTAATATATACTCGCGTTTTAATTAGTATAATCTCTTACATAATATACTATTATCCTAGCATAATTAATGAAGATGTTCTCAGATCAGGCTAAGAAGATGCGTGTATTATATTTGGCAGCACTGGTAGATGGGGTGAGCACATGATTCGCTGCAGTTCTCAGCACGGCCCGCCTTCATTTGTCTTCAACTTTTGTCTTTTGTACCTACTCTAGGCAATAGGAAAACACGTTATATACGTATTACAACGGGAAGATCGGCAGCGCCCGTCTGGCTGAGTATAAAACGTATGCAGGCGATTCCAAGAAAGTTCTTCCATTTCTGATGTTCAGGAGGTCTGGGCGGGAGGGCGGGGCGGGGGGGAGCGTGTGAACTCTGACGCAGATTCAACTTAGGTCGGGACTAAGTAGTGGGGAGTTAACGGGAAATAACATGTAATTCGGAGAATAGCAAAGTGGTCTAGACAAGTATACTACCAGCAACGTTATTATTAGCGCCTGGATTTTTAGGTGCAATAAACCTTCATCTTCTTTTGGGTTTTTACTTCGTGGATCAGTACAAGTACGATCATTTTACGTTGTCCTTAGTTCTATGAGATTTATGAACTTTTTTCACAAAAGTTTACATAATCAAGGATATCCCCCAAAATACACGGAGAACATATTTCACGGTTGTAAAACACTGTAGGCTAGTTTTTGGTATTGCAATAGATAACCATGCACGCATTTAATTTTACCTGGCGTAAACTATTCCCTATTATCATGTATCATTCTTGTACGAACAAAATGTTCTTTCAACGCAATATGTGTACGTCACTGGATCTAATCTAACCTAGTCAATTAAGGAATGTCAACCTAATGTAATTTGCACCCCGATCATTCACTGATCTATTGTGCAACTGTCCTTAGTTTCTCAGTCTCCTAGAACACCTATATCCCCAATAAAGGCAGCAAGTCTGTTCTCGGAGACTTCTTCAAGCTCATGCAGTTGTTTGAACTCTTTCTCTTCCTCGCCAGTACTTCACCAAGTGTGTGGCAATCCCATCTGCCTTGCCATATCTCCTACATGTAGGATCTAGATGTGCCTGTAGCCGACAATGTCCAACCAAGTTTCAATTTATCCATTGTTAGCAGTTCCTTGTTTCTGCCTTTATCAATCTTTGTAATAGTTGACTTTGAGTACTTATGCCCTTCAACTGACTTCATGCTTTTTGTCAGTCCATTTGCTAAGAACCCCTTGAACAGATCCTAGTCTGGGTTCTGGGCTGATGATCCTGTTTTAGCGAGCTTATCATTCACATAGATTCCTCTATGTCCTGGCACCCATACCAGTAATACCGAATTGGTCTTAGTCGGTTCTATTAGAGTATTTCAGCATTCCCAGACCAATCTTGATTTGACCTCCTGCGCCTCAAGAGTCTTAAGGGCTGAAAGTATAGTAATGTGATTACCTTCATAACCCTTACTCTTATTTTCCCATGCACTTGCCATAATGGGAAATACTTCTGCTTGAAAGACTGTGGCATATTGGTCAAGGCTCCAGAATAACTTCTTGCCACAGCCATAAATACCTGCTCCTATTCCTTTGTCTATTTTGGATCCATCTGTGAAGCATGCCGGTCAACAACTTCGATACCGATACAGAAGGTTTTAGAAGTAATTTTCTTATACGTACTCTTCTCCCTGTAATAATAACCGTCATACCCTCAAAGCCACGATTGGTTCAAGAATGTAGTGCAGCTTAAATGAATATGCAGCTGCCATGATCCAGATATTTCTTTTTGGATACGTGACCAAAGATATTCACAGCATCACTGAGTGGCTGACTTGCGCTTTCCAACGGGAGAATAGCTTCTGGTACAAAATAAAAACGTGTCTTAGTATATGCAAGCGCTGCACTTCATAATAATCTGAACAAACTCCGTCTCTGCTTATAGTAGTGGTGGAAATAATTTTACGATAAGTAAGTTTCTTCATTTCTTTACCTTATTACAGACCCCTTATGTAAGACTTACACCCCCTAGGACTTACAAGCCAGTGCCTAGGGTCAGTCGCCTGTCGGGGAGCAGAGGAACCTATGGACCACACATAGTGAAGACCTAGAAGCGGGTGGTCAGCCAAGCACCAGGTATGAGAGTGAGTAAGAGGATGATATGAAAACCGGAGAAAAGCCGCCCAGACGCCGATTCGTCCACCACAAATACCACGCTCTAACCGCTCGGCCACGGTGCCGCCTATCTTCATTTCAAAAAGGCAAAAGATCTGTTTAGTTTACTTTAGTTGTTAATTCCTCATTTAGGTTTTGTTTAGGTACAATGAAATTCACAAATCCTGTTTCAGGGCGCTTGCAACGAATATATAACTTTAAATTTGCTAATTAAACAACGAGAAGAAAATAGGTTAAAAAATTAAAAATCTAGACCCTGTTCTTTATTGTTTATTTAACCAGAATAAATTCAGATAAGAAGTAACACATGGCTTTCATTACCCGATGTGAGATAACAGTAGCTGGGCAAATAATAAGCAATTTAGGGCTACACCAATAGGAAGAAGAAGAAGAAGAAGAAGAAGAAGAAGAAGAAGGAGGAGGAGGAGGAGGAGGAAAAGGAGAAGTAGAAGAAGGAGGAGGAGGAGAAGAAGGAGGAGGAGAAGAAGAAGAAGAAGGAGGAGGAGGAGGAAAAGGAGAAGTAGAAGAAGGAGGAGAAGAAGAAGAAGGAGGAGGAGGAAAAGGAGAAGAAGAAGAAGAAGAAGAAGAAGAAGAAGAAGAAGGAGGAGGAGGAGAAGAGGAAGAAGGAGGAGGAGGAGAAGAAGAAGGAGAAGAAGAAGAAGGAGGAGGAGGAGGAGGAAAAGGAGGAGAAGAAGAAGGAGGAGAAGAGGAAGGAGGAGGAGGAGAAGAAGAAGGAGGAGGAGGAGGAGAAGAAAAAGAAGAAGGAGAAGAAGAAGAACAAGAAGAAGGAGAAGGAGGAGAAGAGGAGGAGGAAGAAGAAGAAGAGGAAGAAGAAGAAGAAGAAGAAGAAGAAGAAGAAGAAGAAGAAGAAGAAGAAGAAGAAGAAGAAGAAGAAGAAGAGGAGATACAGCGAACTTGCAGACTGTAGATTTGTGCAGCACACCGCTATATTTAACATTACCCCTCACCACTACAACGATCAGTAAAATGAGGAATACAAAATTACATCTATACGGAGTAGACTTTACTTCAGCAGAGTTTGAGTAACAGTGTCTTTAATTGAAGCAAACCGGCTGATTTACTTTCTCCACTGGTTAACAACATATTCATATGATGAGAGTTATAAACATGTGTATCACAATAAAGAATGACACTATCCAAAACATTTATTAACTACTGTGTGTTCTTTGACCGACCGGGCCGTCCCGCGGCAACACCGGACCGGGCGAGGACCTGCGTGCTCTCCGCCAAAGTTATGCGTAAAGGACCGGCAAGTCACGGGTACTGAGCTATTGTACTAACTTGTATTAGACTTGCTTGAATCAAATCAGATGTTGAAATTTATGTCCTTCAACGTGAACACATTCCCTATATCTACGAAAACAATATCGGTTTGTTTGCAAAAGTCCATGTTGACTAATTGCCTGTATTTCGTGATATTGTCCTTCACTTCTTTTAATGTGTGCAAATTTATTCTTAAATGTTCCCCATAAATAAAACTCGCGTGGAGATAGGTCAGGGGAACCAAGTGGCCACAATCCTCGACTAATTATTGGCATACGTACTTAGCAATTCACGCATAGAATTACCAGCAGTGTGTGCTGTAGCTCAATCCTGTGGAAACCAGTCACATAATCTTACATTTCTTTTAGTTGCGAAAAAATATTTAAAATAGAATTTACATAAGCGTGCGAATCAACTTTTGTGTTGTAAATATGAGACTGATAATTCTACCCATGGTGAGGAACTTTATGATTTTTGGTAGCCCAGTATGAATTGTTCTAAGTAGAAACTGACCTTGAAGATAAAACCACGGTTCATCAGTTAGTAGAGTAGTTAGTGTTCCGTAGGACTTGTGTAACTCTGGCGATGACTGCGCCGGTCCTCGCCCGCTACCTTGCCGCCGCGGGGCGGTACGGCCGAGCTACGGACGCACGGTATAATTTAATAAATACAAAGAACAGATAATTACTCCAAATACCCTCCTTTGGAGATCACACAGTTCCAAACGGCGCGGCCGATCACCTAGGTATAGCAGTACGTTAGAGATTTATGTACAAATTGGTACTGTTTGCTTCATATCTCGTTTTAGGGTCTCCGAATTTGTGTGTTGTGTTGAGCGAACTTTACTCCATATGATGTCCCATATTTGGGTAACACAGCGGATTCAGATCTCGACTTCCCGATGTCGAATTTTGATGCTCTATATACACGGGAACGTTGTCCTTAAGCCACTGTTGCACGTGTTTATTCTTATGTGCTGGTCCAGAACCTTGTTGAAAAACTGAGTGTTACATGATATAATAACACTTATTTCGTAAGACTGCACTTCCCCATGTTTCACCCATCTGCTACACCGCTGGCGCCCAAGGAGATATCTCCATAGGCACACTGAAGTCAGGTGAATTTTAGCAGCAGATTTCCCCTCTTTAACAAGGAATTCAATAGCAGCACCTCTCGAAAGGAGACAGTGATGTGCACAATTATGAAATACTTATTGTCTGCGGTGAGATGTTAGAAGCTAATGACGTCACAATATGGCCACATTTGGTGTAACGTCTGTAGAGTACGATTCCACAGTAGTTTTTGTTACATTGTTGGAATCAGTTTTGATAATGGATTACTGGTGATGTTCAGTATGACTCTCGTACAATTATGTCACTTCTCAGTAAGCCCCCACTCTTATAATTTGATTTATCATTTCAATACTGACATTGAAATTGATATTAATTTATAGACGCTCGTTAATTGCTACAGTTCTCAGCGTCTCGTTCTGTATTGGATGTGAAAGGTCACTTAATCTTGCTCAGAGGCCTCTTTATGGGTTTGAGATTCTTTTACGTCCCATAAACCTACTACACAGGATCAGCAGCTTTACTTTCTTTCCGAAGGAAGCCATGCTAAGTATTTTTACCGCGTTTGAACCCGGTAACCGGAAGCTAGCGTGTTATTGCTAGCTCACAGAGGGCAACATTTCGAGATCAGTGCATTCAACTAGATTATGGACAACTGAGCTTGGAACATGTGAGGCAACACCAACTGTCCAACACACGGCTGAATGACGACCTGTGGTCAGCAGACAAGTGACAAAGTGTAGGCGTACGTCAACACACTCAAACATAATGGGGAAATTAGGAAGTGAAGTTACCAAATGGACAAAACCAAGTCGACGGGGAATTCCTTGACACACGCGCACATTCCTTTGTCTTGGAGGACGTAAGAAGCAGAACTGAACGTCTGAGAATCACACTCGGGAGGTCCCGGGTTCTATTCCCAGCGACCGCCCATTCTGACCTTTAGTTTTTCCTGGCTTTTACTGTTTGTTAGACAAATTCTGGGAAGGTTTCTCATTTACCATAATTTTTTTCAATTATTTCCCTTTCATTCAATTTTTTTCCAAATTTTCAAGCGTACTATATATCTACCAAGACAATGCGGAGACTAACCTTCGTTGTCAGATAAGGCGTGAAGTAGCGGAGATATCGCCGCTATTTTTACATCGCCGCGCAGCTTGATTCAGTGCGTTCCCAACCGTGCTAGCGAAAACATCAGACTGCTACGTGTTCGCTCACATAACCTTAAATAATAAATGCCTCTCTAGAAAATCCCCGCCAAATGCGACGTGTATACTGTTATGATCAGGGCCCGGATGTTTATGACATATCATAGTAGTCTTTGTTTGTGGTTTTTCTCCATCGAAAACATAAGCGAAGTACGACTGTATCTATGGTAATTAAAATTATACAACCTTATGGATCATATAGTCATATTTTGCCTTATTAACGGCATTTTTTGTAATTTTCTTGTTATTTTTCATATTATAGTTCAATTTTGTCTTAAATTTTCGTATTTGTTTGTCATATTTTGGTATCTCTATTCCAGTTTCACATGTGCTTGCTGTCGTCCCAAACACTGATTTTTTACATCTGCAAATTATTTTCTGTAATATTCCTTACAATTATATCTCTTAGAAATGTATGTTTCCCCGAATTTGCAGGGAAAGCTGTATTCTATAGAAAGAGAGAGACGCATAGGAAGTGACAGATACAAAGAAACCACAGACAGTGCTATGTGTGCTATAGCTGTTGTCAGGTTTTCTGTCAGGGCCAATTGTTTCGGTAGTTAGAATTCTCAGAAATGTAATGGTTCAGTCTCTGAGACACCTAACAGCACGTATACCCCTCATGTACCGAACATTGTGTGTGTGTAACCGGGAATACTCCCAGTTCATCATGCCTAAAACTAACTGTTCGCTAAGGGAAAAATTGCAACTATTTATGCGAGAGTTTGGAGATAAACATTTCAGTACAGATGGCACTATTCTGTTCTGCAAGCTGTGCGAAGGTATAGAGATTTAATGTTCAGCAAGACATAGAAACAAATTGGCTCGAACATCAACAGCTCCTGTTCCAGATTGACTCCATCTATGACAAGCAAAACTTCAGAGTTTAACAAGGATTTATGTACAATGATGATACTTGCTAATACAGCGCTGGACAACGTTAGAAATCACCACTTCTGAAAGTTTTTTGCAGAGATACACTGATCAGCACATTCCCAATGCAACAAGACTTCGCTAGAACTACTGACTTATGAAGATATTATGGAATACACCATTGCGTCGCTGATGACAAGATATGGGTTTCTGCGGATGAAATAACCGATAATGAAGGGAGATGTATTGTTGGTGTTTTAAAGCAAGACCGAGCGGGAGAAAAACATTTTATTTCCTATGAGGCGTTGGACCGGACTAACAACTCAACAATTGCTGTTACCTTCGAGAATGCATTGGATTTATTGCGGCCTGAAGCAGTCAAGAGAGAAAATGTCCCAGTTCCAGTCACAGATGCATCTCCCTATATGGTGAAAACTGGAAAAGTTTGCAGTTTCTCTATCCTAAAATGGTACATGTGGCATGTATTGCAAATGCAATAAATAATAGTTGTGGAAAAAACTCGTGAAAAGTATCATGATGTGTACAAATTACTAGCAACAGCGAAAAAATGTTCATTGTTGACCATGGCTTAATGCGTCCAAGGAAGGTGAAGCTTCGTCCATAAAAACTGTCACGACAAAGCACCACACCGGCCGGAGATCTCACTTATATCAAGTCAAATTTCAACATAATATCAACAACCCACACACAATTATAGGAAGAAGGTGCTAAGCTCTGTGATGCCCTTGAACTAGTGGAAAATGTTGAAAATGAGGTTATGTTGGTGAATGTGTGAGTGCCAAACCACAGTGTGTGTTGGGCTGGAGTGATGGGGACTCTACCCTTGACACTGTAGGTGACAACCTGGCAACGCTCCAGGAAGGTGAGCCTCAGTTGATCTCTAACGACCACTTATTTCAAATATGTCCCAATACCATCATGTGATGTTCAGAAGTCTTCTTCAAGATGCAAGTCAATGTTGCGTGCAGATCGTTTCTTTTCCAAAATTTTAAAACATATGTAATTTGCTATTGCAATTCATCTTTCTGATCGACCTTCAATATGTGACATTGTCCAAAGCTGAGGGTTAGCTCTGGGTTGAGCAGTAAAATAAATAAAAAATAAAACAATAAAATTAATGTTATTTATTTGGTATTAAGTGTCCTAAGGTTTTAAAATAGGTTTTCAATTAATGTTAATTTAAACAACCTAAAATATTTGAAGATTTGAAAAACACACCAAAATATTTTTAGATAATATTTATCATCTTTTCTAATTTTTTCGGTCATAAGTGCGTGCACATTTCTAACATTTTAGGAAATAAACATCCGGGTCCTAGTAATAAGTATTCATTCCTCATGTCGTTGTAAGTGAAAGAAATAGTTTTCAAATTCTATTCTTGTAAGAGTACAAAAAGAAAGAAAGAAAAGAAACAAAAGAAAAAAATACCGATTTGATTTGAGAAAATTATAGTATGTATCAAAACATTCAAACCAACCACAAAGAATATCTCGGAAATCGTTAACACTAAAAAAAAAAAGTATTTCACATAAATTGTGTGCTTCAGCGAGATATACATTTTTTTAGCAATAAAATTTTGTTTATCTGTTAGTTAACGAGCTATTCAGAAGGCACTGAGAATGCAGTGGACTTCAAAGGCGATTCCCAGAAAATATAAGATATACAGTTTATTTATCATAAAAATAATTTGAACATACAGTACGTTAATCAAAATCGCTAGACATTTTCGACAAAATATTGCGCAATACCTGTTACGTCATTCATTCTTCGTGTCCAAGTAACCCGT